>VDFB02178875.1:0-19547 GCA_007258455.2 Sequoia sempervirens
CAAATTCTTAGTTTCATTCAAAATTTGCTTTTCTCTTTCTTGATTCTCTTTTTCCTACTTGAATTGAGTAGTAATTTTCATCAATTTGAAGCCCAAAGACAAATTATTATGGTAGGCTGGTGTTTTTGCAACAAGGGGTTGTAAATTCAAATTAGTTTCAATCCCCATTCCTTCAACCATCTATGCCAATAGGTCCAATTTATTTCCATGGCCATAGGTCTATACTTTTACTTCCAACTCCTTGATCCTCATTTCTTTTTCTTTATATTTTTGTTCATACCCTTGTACTTTTTCTTCCAATTGTTTTATCCCATCGAGGGCTCCTTGAAGTTCCTTTCTTATGTTTCTGTCCCCTAGCAACTCCTCTTCCTCAAGATTCAAACCATCACTGTCATTACCTATGGAATCAAAAAATTCTCGAAGAGAGTCACTGGGAACTGCTCTTCTAGTATTTTTAGCAATGAAAGGATCCTCTAAGTCAGAATTAGAAGAAGATGGTATATATCTTCTCCTTCTAGTAGGTACATCAACATTTTCACCATGATCACTGTCAGGATTAGCTTTTTCCCTGTTTGTATCTGTGTCAATCATCAATAGAATATGATGTTGTTGTTCCTCAACCTTTCCTTATGAAAATGGTTCCTCCAGGTCCCTATTCTCAAATTTATATCTTTTTATCCTTCTTGACTGGCAGGGGGTAGTGGTTTCTTTTGTAACTTTACTCTCCTTTCGTCTTTTACTCCTCTTTTTCCTTTCTGCATCCTCTTCTTTGACAATATCCTCCTGCTTATCAACTCCTTTTCTCTTCCTTTTTCCTTTTGAGGAGGTTAATGCAGTACTTCTTCTAGTTCTAGGGTTTTTAGAAGATGAGGGTTCCTCAGTTACCATAGTCAACACATTATGTTTCTCAGTCTCACTTTAGCTACGAGTAAGAGAAGCAAATGGTAAAATAGGGGAATCTTTTTTTTCCTGTTCATCTTGCTTAGGGTTATCTTGTAGTTCAAGCTTAGGTAAGGGTTCATCTTATGCTTTAGGTGCCTCAAGAAGCTCAGTAATTTCCTTGCACTTCTTAAAATCTTCCCAAGCAACCTCAAGATTTGAATTCTTAAACTTCTCTTAACCAATAGGGTTATCAGACAATGGTGAGATAATGTAGTATTAGTTTGTTTCCTCTGATATTAAGAGGCCATTCTTTTTAGCATATTGTATAGAAAATTAGGTACATTGACCAATTGGTCATGTCGTAAATGGTTCAACAACTTGAAATGCACAATATATAATAGATTATGGTGACCATCACAAGTAAGGTATTTGATAATATATGTAGCAAATTTTCCCCAAAAGAACAGATGGGAAAGTCTTTTAGTACCTTGTGACATCGAATCCAATTTTTTTCCTCGTTCACAGAATGCTTCCCTCGCTACTACCACATCTGCATGAGCTGGGTACTCGACACCTGTGCGAGGTAACCCCATCACTTGGGTGATTTCCATCTCTGAGCCATCCACCACTAATCCCTTTATTGTTGCTTCATCATACTTTAGCGTGGCTGCAAAATCCCTAACCATCTCATTATCATATTCTGTCAACTTTAGAAAATAGTCTAGCCACCCTACTTTGGTGAATAGAGGTATAAAAATCGTATCCTCTAATATTTCCTTGTGAGCAAATGGTTCTCTATGAATTACATTCAACCTACCATTATTCTGTTAATTCTTGTAACCTCAAAGGAGCTCAAATTCTGCAAATTCAACTTCACCACCCAAAATTCGTCAAATTCAACTACTTCTCCAAATTACTTCTTCGTACCCAACACTTACAATCCCTTTATCTGAGCTTAATCAAGTAATTATATACCTTATCTCATCTTAGAAAAGGAATCACATTTATTAGAAACAAAGAGAAGTTTTTCTAGTTTTAAAAGATGGTATTTGACGAGTCTAGTTATTAACATCTTTTTATTGCCTTTTATATACTTTTAAACAATTTACTTATATTTTTGAAGTATCTCTCAGAAAATATCCCCATAGTATGTTATCCTATTATGCATACCTTGCTACCTTGGACCCATTTTGTGAAATGAAATATGGTGAATTATTCGTATAATTGTGTGGATTAAATATGAATATAGATGTATGTGAATGGATGCTATGATTTGATTATGGTAGTTAGCTATATATATGTGTGTTGGATGGGCTAAACTCTTTTGTAGCTTAATACGTGGTGGCAAGGAAGGAGTATTTATAGAAAGTACCAAGTTGTAGAGTAGGGAATTAATGAGTTTGAGCTGATCATGTTAATGGAACTATGGAGCTAAACGTGGTCATTATAGAAGAATAAATTTTGGAAAATGTTTGTTCTTAAATATTGGGAAGTTATCCATGTGTTTCACATGCAAGCTATTTTTATCTAAATAGGTCTCTTTTTCTAATTAGCTTTCTGGTTAGAAGAATAAGTCCAATCATTATTTCACCTCCTCGTATCTAGGAGTGGGATTTATGATTGTTGTTAGTTAGTTAGTTGGCAGTTCGAATAAGGCTCTCCCCATTTTGTATAAAGTCAAGTGATGACTCATCGATCAGTTAGTTGATTTTGTTACAAACTCTCAACAGTTAGTAGTTTCCCAGTTAATCAAAGACATGTTGTTACAATGAAGTTATGGAATAAAATCTGAAGAAGGATTCTGTCTGATATCTGGTGTTGTATAATGAATGGCATTGTATGAATCATGGATGTATGCGGATCTTAATTAGATCTAGTTTTTAGTTAAGTGAAGCAGTCTTCTTAGCTAGCCACTTAGGTACTATTCATCACTTCATTTACATTTTAGTTATTTATATGCTTTCATTAATTCTATTTTCTTTATCTTATACGTGCATTATGAGTAAATGTTTACTGGTTAAGTTAGAAGTTGTGTTTATTCATGAACAAAGATAGAAAATAGTTCTCTGGAGATTAGGATTGATTATCTTACCATTTTAAATAGTTTCAAATTGATTTTGCATTTGTATATTTTTAGCAGACATCTACAACTTATGCTATAGGTACCCGTAGCCACTAGGTTCTATAATTGCTTTCAATGTTTTTACAATTATGTTAATTCCAACAACGTAGAATAGTTTGAATAAGTTAGAGTAAAGTAATTTAGGTCAATACAAGCCTATGAGGAAACATATAGTGGAGTGCCATCGTAAGTTTACACACCTTGGTTGATAATTTAATGTAGGCTTACAATGTCAAGAGGACTATTCAGTTTGGTACACCCCTGAATTGTGTAAAATTTACCAAGTCCATAACACATTAGTTTTCCTCTATAGTATTAATGCAATTCTAAAAAACTTGGGTGGAAAAATAAAAGATTAATAACAAAATTTTGATAATAATGATACTCCTCCCCCCAACTTAAGGTGAAGTGACCGCATTTCATGTGTAAATGAATTAGGGTGATATGATAATGATGAAAAATAAACTGGTGATAAACTTCAGGTATACCAAACAAGGAATAAAGAATACAAAGGAAAGCTAGACTTAATTAGAGGAAAGTTACTCTCATACATGAAATGGAAAGTGATGCTTGATGTAGTAATGAAATTGAAAAGGGCACATATCACGACATACAAGTGATGTGATGTGCATTGATTGCATAGGATTTGATGAAAAGTGGCGGTTGTACTGTTGACATGCCTGTTCGTAGCTTTTGGGGCGAATACTACAAAAGTAATTCAGAATAGTCCACTCAGAAAAATAATTTCAACTTTCCACCACTGTATTTTAGCCGCAATGGTATTATACTGCTAGCCTATTTTAGCCAACTCAAAATAGGTGGAGCTGAATTCAGCATTCATCAAAAGGCACCTCTACAGCGCATTAATTGAATGAAAAATTTGATTATACAGTTTTGTAATAGAAGAACTCATAAATTTGCATAAAAGAATGTTGTTTTTATTCAAATTGGAAAGACTGAAGTCTCGCACAAGCCGCGGGAGTAACTAATTTGATTTTTATAATCAAATGATGGATACAAGAAAATAATGTAAACTATACAACTGAAAATAACATGAGCATAATATAGAAGGTGATTCGTCATTGCCTAGAATGATGAATCATTTGCAGGTTAAAGTCTTCAGTAGTTGTGTTCTGCCTTCGAATCGATCCAACTCCAGGCTTCAAAAGCATCTGCAAGAACAATGAAAAATGGTATTAGAGATGGTCTCTAAGCAATGAAAAATCATATCCTATTCTATGCCTACATTACTAGCAGAAATATAACATACATTGGATTAGGCATTCACCAGATGATTGAATTATAAAGGCTGACAATCAAGGAATTCAATGATCCAATGGAAGCTTTCAGCTTCGATTATTTTTACTAACATGTTTGTTTAAGTGTGCAGGTACAGGTATAGTCAGATCATTTCAACCAACAAATATTGTTATGAGTGGTGAAAATGTGGCTCCCATAAGGGTTGAGCCCAACTCATAAGCATGACATAAACAACATAAAGTGACCATAGTGATATTGCTGCTACAAAGTTGATAAAAGTGGAAAAAGAAATCACATATTCAAGAAAGCCATGTTTGCATATATGTTCTTATGCTGCCACTATTTTTACATCATGTCTTCATATCATTGTTCGGTTGTGTCATCATCATTTATGTTGTAAGGAATCAAACAAATTTATACAATGATGCTACAGTTCATCTCATGAATAGTTCAAGCAAATGTAAAGAGGGACAGTCATGCTTTGTATTGATACAACATCAATATTCACAGTCAACAATAATGACAACAACATCAATATTCACAGTCAACAGCAATGACAAAAACCATGGACAACATCAAATGCAGTAGTACTTGAGGAACAAATACAATTTTCATCATATTGCTACAGAAACATAAATGTCAAAAAGATGCTACAGGATTATGCAGTGACCATATTACTGCTACAGGGCAGTATATAAGTTTACAAATCTGAGAGAGAAAACATCCCACTGTCATTAATGGAGTATCAATGATGACCTTCATTGTTAAACAAAAAGTATCGCGACAGAAATCATTATCCTGTATTATCAAAATAATAGTATTTTGCAGGTCAAAGCACTTATTATGGATACAATTCATCAAATAGTAATGCAAGGAGCAGCTACTAAACTTTAGATCAACGTAGCTTAAAAATTTCTTAAGGAGGGAACTTTATAAAACAAGTCTCACAATAATGTAAATCATGACTTCTGCGCTTGAGATCAACAAAGTATGCAAGCCGCCTTTTACAAATTTGTTAAATTTCAATAGCTTTGTCTTGATGGAGAATGTTTGAAAGCTATGCAATGTATAGATGATAAGAGAAAACATTCCATTATGGTAGTCAAAATCATGGCCACTTAGGGAGGCATTGGAGGGTGGACCTTCAAAGAGTAGTAGATGAAGATTCTTGCACAAGATTTCATAGGGAACTCGTAGCTCAAAGGACAACCCTCTCCATATCATAACAGGGGGAACAGTCTCAGAGATATATTAAAATATTGACAATGGTCTTAACATAATCCATTGGAAGGCAGTCAAACCACACCATGAAAGACTGTAAATGAAAATGATTTCTCCACAAATAGAGCAAGGACAACTTGGATTAGAGTTTACAAAGAACAGGATTATAATGAGTAAACCATGAGAAAATTTCCAAAAATAAGAAGCAAATACCCGTAGCATTGGATATGCATGTTTTCATCTTATAAAGTAACCAAACCCTCAAGATATAAGATGAGGTCACAACCATTAATGCTAAATATAAACAGAGGAGATAAAGAAAAATATGAAGCTCAAAAAGGCAGATAGAATCATACCTCCTCTATTTGCCTTTAGACTGTGAAAAAATCAACCAATGCAAAATCCGTGTTCCAAGCTTCAAAAGCTCGAGCCCAATACACTCATGGTGACCCCAAGTGAAAAAGACAGCAAAGAATTTAAAAAAATGCATCAGAATATATGGCATGGTCGCGGCTATAGATCCAGAGGATGCTTTGAAATGAAAGAAAAATGTTCAAATCGAAGATGAAGCGACTTACTCTATAGGAAATCTCCATTTAAAAGCCCAGAAGCAACAAGGAATCCATCAGAAATAGTAAATTATGGTGAACAGTCAAGCTTACAGAGGTTCTATTCCATGGCGGCCAGTGTCAAAATCCAGAAACTCATTCAAAAACCCTATTCTACATGGCAGCGCAGCATAGTTTCTCTTTCAAGAATGCAATGTGAGAAAATGAAGAGGAACTTGGGGTTCGATGGTTTTGTCCAAAAGCCCTAATTTGAGTCAATTACATTTTTGACTTGATTTTAAATAAATCATTTCACATTATTATAACCATGGTCTTGACTTTCATAGTCAATTGATCTAATAATGCCTTTGTCGTGACTTATGAATTGTCATTCATTTTATTCTTACTTGTTTCATCCTTGCATGGACTTAGGATTCAATGTGATTAAATATTAACTATTACTTTAATATTTAACATATATTGAATATAGATGGATTTAATAGATATTAAATATTAAAATAATTATCAAATGATTATTTTTAATATTTAATCAAATGAATGTCTTTTCAAATCCATGCTAGAATGCCAGTAAACATCAGATTATCAACTAAAGATTGATCATGCACAATACAGGGATGGACTTTCAGTTTGATATGCATGGGCGAGTTGATAAAAATGAGGTGGTTTTCACATGCTTGGACCCTCTTTTTGGGGATTTTCAATTCAGTTTGAGTGCCCCATGGATCAGTTATGAGTTGATAGCCAGTTGGAAACTAAGTTCACTCATTTTTGCATGAGTTTGGGCTATTTTTATCAGGATTTTCTCTTCTGCTCAGGATTTTCCTTGGAGTTGTCATTTTTACACTGAAATTAACTTTCAATTTTATTTTCATGCACTTTGGAGTTGCATCTCATTATATATATTGGAAAAAGTTTATCTTTTCCTCTAGTTCTTGTTTTCTGCCTTTTCCTTCAACAAAGAAGATTATCTTGTAACTCAACATTTTAGATTTAATACAGTTTTATAGCTTTACAGGTTATCGTTTTTGCAGAGGTGTTCCTTCATGATATTAATTGAAATACAATTCACCTTTCCAATTTTAGGTGTTTTGCATGGTTTAAATAATTTAATGCAATTTTGATGAGTTTCATTTTTGAAACCTTCAAATTTTTGTCTTGTTTATGCATGCATATATACAATTGTAGTTTGTCACAGGTCGTTAATTGTGCCCAAAAGTTGTTTTTCTTTTTTCTCTAATTTGTGAAAACTTAGTTTTCCTTAATAGGAAAAGAATATATACAGCCTTTTAATGAATTATTAATGTGTTCAAAGTGCCCAAATTGGACTGTGTTAACAAATTTTCTGAGGGTATAAGTTGTGAATCATTCTACAAGTTTACCATCATTTAGGTGCATCATCGGTTTTAATTTTAGTTCATGAATTCAATTCAAGTCCTTCTTACCCTTTTCTCAAAAAAATCATTCAAGTACCTAATTGATCATCATCTAGGAACCAACCTAGAATCTGGGAGGTCTCTCTTCGCCATAGGAATACCCACAACCTGAAGATAGTTCCCATGTTTCAACAGATTGCTGAATTTAATCATTCAAGCATTCAAAAGTAACTGATTGACAAGAGCTACAAGTACACAAAGCATAGGGCCCAATTAAAATTTTCTAGTTAGGTCCCTTTCAAACATGTCCCAAGAAAACAAAAATACAAGTCCCTCTGGAGTTAGAACTTGGCATTACAGATATTGTCCTGTGTGTGCATGTGATTAAAGCATGGAAAACTAGGCCTAAGTAATCTCAGAGGTGGAGTTGTATAACTCGACCTGTGTACTGCCAGATGTGGTCGGTAAGTCTCTTCCTATTGGAACATCATCCTACGTCCTAGATCCCAAATCAACTGAACTGTGTAAACCATACTCATCCATCAGAGATAGGATGAAATCATCATGCTCAAGTGGTTTCTTGTACAGTTTGAATATATGTCCATTAACCAGAATGGAGAATTTGACCTCATCAATAGTCTGTAGTTGAACTGCACCATTAGGAAATACCTGTTTGATCTTGTAAGGTCCTAGCCATTGGGACTATAATTTTCATAGAAAATCTTTATATTTGGAATCATACAGAAGTGCCCAATTGCTTACAACAAATTCCTTAGTCTTTACGTGATGGTCATGCCATTTAATCCTTTGTTTCTGAACAACCTCTATATGGTGAAATGCTTGCAATTTGATTTCATCCAAGGCATTTAAATGTTGCAACCTTTATTTCTGAGAGTCTGTTAAGTCCATCCCTAAGTCAATTGTTGTACGTAGGGTTTTATATTCAAACTCAATGGGTAACACTATTGTTTTTCCATAAACCAACTCATAAGGGGAAAACCTTATAGTTCTCTTCTAGGTAGTTTTGTATGCCCAAATAGCTTTTGGAAATTTGGATACCCAATCTCTCCTATGAAGTTGTATTGTTTTTGTCAATATGTTCTAATTCTCCTTGTTGGTGACCTCAACTTGTCCATTTTACTATGGATGATATGGGGTAGATTTCTTATGCCTTATATGATATTCCTTAACCAGCTGGGCTATGAGGTTTGATGTGAATTATTGCCCTTGATCAATCACTATCTCCTTAGGAACACGATACCTAGTGAAGATTTCCTCATATAGGAATTTGACAACATTTCTATCTCGAGCAAACTACAGTTCCTTTACTTCTACCCATTTGGTTATGTAATCAACACATACCAATATATATTCTTTGTTATTTGAAGTGGGGGAGATAGGGCCAACAAAATATAGCCCCCATTTGTCAAAAGGAGCTAATGCTAATTGAGGTTGCAGTGGCATCTCATCACTTCTTTTAGGTCTCCCCATTCTCTAGCATCTATCACAACTTCTAGTATACTTAACAAAGTCTTTGTGAAGAGTTGGCCAATAATATCCTATTGTTAAGACTTTAAAAGTTATTATTTTGGTTGCAAAATTTCCACCACAAGGTTCATCATGGCAGGTTTTCAATATGTCAAACACTTCATCCTCTTTGATACATATTCTCATAATTTTTCTTGGGCTAGTGTAGAATAAGAATCCAAAAATCCAAGAATAGGGAAAGCATTTATGAACTATCTTTTCTCTCTAGGAGAGAAGTAAGCTAGAACTTGCCCTGTTATCAAATAGTTAGCTATATTAGCATACCATGGATTATGTATAGTTAAACCAAATAAATGTTCATCAGGGAAAGAATCATCAACTACTCCTTCATCAGATGTTGTGGGAAATTTGGACAAAAAATCATCAACCACATTAGCTTTTCCTAGTTTATCAACTATGGTTATGTCAAATTCTTGTAGCAACAATAACCACCTCACAAGTCTTCCACCTACTACTAGTTTATTCATCAAGTATCTAATGGTTGTATGATCTTTGTGTATGAATACTTGATAACCAATAATATAAT
The DNA here is from genome assembly GCA_007258455.2 of Sequoia sempervirens. NCBI lineage: Eukaryota > Viridiplantae > Streptophyta > Pinopsida > Cupressales > Cupressaceae > Sequoia > Sequoia sempervirens. The sequence continues at coordinate 9,502 of VDFB02178875.1, forward strand.
GTCTAAACTTGTTAATGGCGTAGACAACTGCAAGAATTTCTTTCTCTGTCACAATGTAGTTCAATTATGCACCCTACAAGTTTTTTGTTATAATATATGGAATATTCCTTATTTCCCTCTTTCTATCCCAGGACAACTCCAATTGCAAATTTTGATGCATCAGTGTGAATGTGAAATGGAAATGTCCAATTTGGACCTCTTAAAACTGGTGCATTTCCCAAGGTTGTCTTCAATTTGTCAAAGGAATGCTAATAGTCTAAAGTCCACTGAAATTCAATATCCTTTGTTAACAAAATAAACAAAGGTGCAACTATTTTATTGTAATCTTGAATAAATCTCCTGTAATAACCTGCATGCCTAAGAAAGCTTCTCTCATCCTTTTGTTTCAAAGGAACAGGTAGTGTAGATATGATCTCAATCTTCTTACAGTCAACTTGTATCCCTACACTAGAAATGAAATATCCCAAGACAATGCCTTCTATGATCATCATAAAAAATTTCTCGTTGCTTAATGATAAATTATTTTTAGTGCATCTTTTCAAGACTGTTTCTAGATTTTGCAAAGCCTCATCAAATGTTTCACCATATGTAGTGAAATAATCCATATAAATCTCCATCTTATCATTAGCAATATTAGAAAATATACTAAGGACTACTATTTGAAATGTGGCTTGAGCATTACACAAACCAAAAGGTAAAACATAATATGCATAAGTACCCCAGGGATAGGTAAATGTGGTTTTATCCTAATCTTCAGGTGCAATCTTGATTTGATTATAACCACTGAAAGCATCAAGAAAGCAAAAATATTTCTTCCCTGCCAAAGAATCTAAAACTTGGTCAATGAATGGCAATGGAAAATAATCTTTCCTTGTGGAAATATTGAGTTCCCTGTAGTCAACACATAATCTCCATTAACCACCCTTTTTAGGTACTATAACTAATGGTGAAACCCATTCACTTTCTGAGATAGGATATATAAATCTTGCATTCAAAAGCTTTTGTAGTTTGGCTTTCACAAATTCTCTAAGGGCTGGATTCATGCGCCTTTGTGGCTGCCTTATGGGTTGGTAGCCATCATTGATTTAAATCTTGTGCATGCATAAGGTAGGATCAATGCCTTTCATATCATTATAATCCCATGCAAAAGTTGTTGCATGTGCCTGCAACAAAACATGCAAGGATTTCTGCTACTCATCAGTAAATGCACTATTAACATTCAACATCTTTCCAGGCCTAACCTCTAATTGCATAGACATGCCTTTGACATAGGATAGATCAAGGCTGGGTATTATTGGAAAACATTGCTAGGGTAACAATGTATGGATTATCTGGGATACTTCTTGTGAGGAATTGGTAGGTATTATACTTTCCAAAGGATTGTGCAAATAGGATAAACAACGTTGTTGCTGTGGGTATCATATCATTTTGTATGATATGAGCTATCAACTTATCCTCATTTTGAATATCCAATAGAGGACTATGCTCTATGATCATTAAGGTCTGCAATGAATAACTGTCCTCATCATCTAGGTGTGGCCAAATGGTTTGCTCAAGGTCTTGCTGTGGCTGAGTTGTTGGATAAAGTACTAGATTCTTGGTTACCATTCCATTGGATATAATCATTTTTCGTAACCTACAGCCTATAAATGCATCTATTGTGGCTAACCAAGGTCAACCTAAGATTAGTGGATAACCAGCTAGATTAACTTTGGGATAAAGTACTATAAAGTCAATAGGGTAATCCCAAGAATCTAATGCAATGATAAGGTCCTCAATAACTCCTTTAGGTTTAACTATAGACATATCAACTAATTGTGAAACTGTCTGAGTAGGCCTTGTGAGATGGGGTTAGAAAATTCCTAGCCTAGATAAAGTGACAATCAACACTTCTAGACTATTCAAACCACATCAACAAGAGAAAGCAAATAATGGAGAGAATAAAAAATGAAAAACATAAAAGAAAGCACTCCCCATCATGGTTGATTCCTTCTCTTGCTCTCCTATTTCTTCTTATGCAACTTTTCCCTCATATTTGTTGGAATACTTGTGCAAAACCTGCAAATGGTAAGCAAGAAAGTTGGAGAAAATTAGTTGTTAAGTTGAAAGTGAGAGAGGAAGGTTGCTTTTATAGACAACGATTTGAATGGACTGCTGAAATTAATCCTCTAGAAAGATTCCAAGAACAATGGATGAGAATGCATGAGAGGGAGGTTATGAAATGCATGGCCAAGATTGAGCCTCAGAAAAGATGCCAAGATCAACGGTCTAGAATTGTTGCACCAACAATATGCCATGCATGGAAAACCTATGACGCCTGATGGCTATGAAAAACATGCAGGACATGCAGGCTATGATAGAAATGAATGTTATGACAGGGGATTATGATAGAGCATCTTTGACCGGTGGTGCATAAATAATTTATTTCAATTTATTTATTCAAAAATGGAGAAAGTGGAGGAAATGGACAAGTGGCAAATAAATAATTTATTCAAATTATTTATTTGGAGAAAATGAAAAGAGGAGCATTATTTAGATTAATAGGGGGAGGTGACATGGGATAGTTAAATAATTTTAATAATTATTTAACTATAGAAGAATTAAAGGACCATGAATAGATAAATAATTAACGGTAATTATTTAACTATAGATGAAAGGTGACAAAATAATTAAATAAATAATGAATTATTTAACTATTGAAGAAGAGGGAGAAATTAGTGACACAATTAGTTTATTTAATCAATCAGGATAAAATAAAGATTAGAAAGTGAATTAATTAAATAATTAAAAAAATAAAATTAATAGAGGAATATGATCGAACATAATTGAATAATTAAAAAAATTCAATTATCGAATGACGAAGACCAAAAAAAATGACGCTTGTAGACTTAGGACATTTTTCATTGTCTACAAGCCTAAGATTGGCTAACTGTAGTAGCTGCATGGTATCTTTGGTCATCACATTAATTGCAACACCCAAGTCTAACAAAGTATTCTTAATAAGAGTCCCATTGATTTTAACATCCACTACTGGACTACAAGGATCTGTATACTTGGGAACAATTATATTTCCCAACATTATATCAACAAGATTACCCAAAACATGGACTATTTGTGGGTCCTTTCTTTTCCTTCTAGGCTTCTTAAGACAAAGATCCCTAATAGTCTTAGTATAGACGAGAATATCTTTGATGGATTAGATTAAAGGGATTTTAATGCTGACATCCATCAGCTGGCCTAAAAGGTCTGTTTCAACCTATGTATGTTACTGTTGGATAGCCAAATGTTCAGGGAATGGAGGCTTTGGATGTGATGTGGTTTGGGGCCCTTGATTGGTCTAGGATCCCAAAGGTGGACTATCTAAGGCTTCCTTTGTAGGTTCTTCATTGTCTAATTTTGTAATTCTGGGAGATGAAGGTCCTACAAGCTGCTTCCCTGATTTGAGATGGTCACTCACCTCTACCCCATATGTGGGGTATTGGACAAATTTGTTAGTATAAGCCTATTGAATAGGCTTAGTGTTAGGGTTAGGTGCAGGTTGGGAAAGTATTTGAGATGGTTTAGGTGGTTGAGACTGAGGATTTGATGGAGGCATTAGAGCTTGTTGTTGAGGTGGAGGAGGAGGTAACATAGGTTGCTAATAATTCATATTTTTCTACCATTGCTGGCCTTTCTACCACTGAGGCTACCATTGCTTTTGTTGGGTTGGCCATTGTGGATTGTAGTTGGAACCCTGAAATTTTTGCTATGGTGAAGGGTTTGGCTGTTGGTTCCAATTTGACTGGGCTTGTGGCCATGGTTGAGAATTATGCCACTGGTTCTAATTTGTTTGCTAGGGCTGGGTATTCCAAGTAGAAAAGTTTTGATTACCTAAAGGAAAGGATGGATTAAAACTAAGGGGGTCTAGTGGCATACCTTGTTTTTTTTGCTAAGGCCCGCTTTGTGCTATGTATAAATTTTTTCCATCATCTCCTTCTATTGCTTGGAAGCCTGGTTTCTCAACCCTTTCTTGCTAGATATTGGCCACTTGTTTGCACTTACATTTGGCTTTCCTTTGTCTACAAGTAGGACAATACTTAATGAGCATGGATTTTGCTTCATCCTACTTCTTTTTGATGTGGAGGGTGTCCAACTGTGTTGCTAGATGACTGATTATATCCTATTTCATGTTGAACAATAAATTACTGATTTCAACTTTAGAAACCCCATTAGAGGACTTGTGATGGATGGCCTCTCCCCTCTTGGCTTCCTAGAAAGAGACCTAGAATAATTCCTACAAACTTTACAAATATCCTCAAATGGTCATGTAGAAATGTCTCCTCCCCCAATAAGGTTGAGGGAATCCATACTTTCTTCATTAACCCCCCTTAAAAATACTAATTTAAGGGATTCCTTTGATAATTTATGCTGGGGGTTCTTTTTCAAATAAAATTGAAATCTTTCCACATAGTCTTCTAGTGGCTCATCCTCTTTTTGAGACATTGAGAAAATGTCATCTTTTCTTCGGTCTAATCCTCTACAATAGTCCTTGTATTTTTCCAAGAATTTTGTCTTCATGGTGTCCCAATCTGGAACAACATCCTTACCAAGCCCCATAAACCATTTGAGGGCAAAATCCTTAAGAGTGACTGGGAAGAGCCTGAGTCAATGGGCATCAAAAGTGTAATCATAACTTCTACACAAGATATCAAACTCAAATAGGAAGGTATATGGGTCCTTAGTTACCAAGCCATAAAATACTAGTAATGCTGATGGTTGAATATTTTTCGGCAGGGTAGCTCTAGCTTGGTCAGTAATTTGGAACTCAAAAGTACCTTGCTTTGGTGGATCAAGATTTGGCATTGTTTGGAAGGTCCCTTCAGTGGTTGTGGAAGATGATGATGATGATGGTGAAGATGAGGAAGATGGAAAGGCAGTATCTACTCTTTCAACAACCTCCGCACTATAGTCAACAAAACCAAGAGTATCTTCTCTATCTTGAGTGTTTGAAGGGATGAATCTTCCTTGGTTATCTCTCTGCCTCTGCATACATTAGGTTTATCTTTATATGGCAATGACCCTACATAATGTTAGTATAACTCTAGGTTTTTGAAGATAAAATCTATCAATCCTAATGCAAAATAGGAAATTTTAACTATGAAAGCTTGTAAGAAGAGGCCTATGAAGATAGCACCATTCCCGACAATGACACCAAAAGGGTAGAGGCAAACTAATGTGTTATGGACTTGGTAAATTCTACACAATTCAGGGGTATGCCAAATTGAACAGTCCTCTCAACATTGCAAGCCTATATTAAACTATCAACCAAGGTGCATAAAGTTATGATGGTACTTCACTATATGTGTCTCCACAAGCTTGTGCTAACCTAAATTACTCTACATAAACTTATGCAAGCTATTCTACCTTGTTGGAATTTACCAAAATTGTGAAAACAATGAAACTAGTTACAAAACCTAGTGGCTATGGGTACCTACAACATAAGCTGTAGGTGACTACTAAAAATCTACGAATGAAAAATCAATCTAAAACTATTTAAGATGATAAAATAACCAATCCTAATCTCCGAAGAACTATGATCTAACTCTATTCATGAACACTAACCATAAACCATTTACTTGCAATGTACATGTGTAAGATAAAGAAAATAGTTAATGAAAGTATATAAATAACTAAAAGATAAATGAAGTGATGAACAATATTTGAGTCGCAAGCTCAGAATATTACCTCATTTAACTAAAAACCATATCTAATTCAGATTCTCACACATCCATGCATCATACAATCTCATTCATCGTACAACACTTGATATTTAGACATAATCCTTCTTGCATATTTTATTCATAATATCATTGCAACAACATGTATTTCAATAACTGAAAAACTTGAAAACTACTAAATGATAAAAGCTTGTATTAATCAACGAACTGAACTATGAACTCATCCCTTGACTTTATACAAAATGGGGAGAGTTTTATTCAAACTGCCAACTAACTAACTAACTAAAATCATAAATCTCACTCCTAGATATGAGGATGTGAAACAATGATTGACTTATTCACCTAACAAAAAAAGAGACCTATTCAAATAAGGATAGATTGCATGTGAAACACATAGGCAAAAATCCAACATTCAAGAACATATATCTTCAACATTTATTCCTTCCATAATGACCACACTCAACTCCATAGCTTCTTGTACCTAATCAAGTTGAACTTCATTAATTCCCCTGTTCTAATTCTTCGGTACTTGCTACAAATTCTCCTTTTTGGTTACCATGTGTTGGGTCTTCAAAGAGATCAATCCACAAACATACATATGGAACTAACCACTATAATTAAATCACAACATTTCATCCACACACACACACACACACACACACACACATATATATATATATTCATATTTAAACCATGCAATGCTACAAATATTTCACCATATTCATTTCCACAAAATGGGTTCAATGTTGCAAGGTATGTATGATAGGATAACATATTATGGAAGTATTTTCTAAGAGATACTTTGAAAACATAGGTAAAGTGTCTTAAAAAGTATATGAAAAGCAACAAAAGATACTAATAACCAGACCCATCACGTTGCCTTAAAAAAATAGAGATCCCCATTTCCCTTGAAGAAGCCCATGCAGGTGCTTGTGGAGGACACTTCTATGGTCGATCTTTGGTTCAAAAGTTACTTCATATTGGTTATTATTGACAACATATGGAAGACGATTCTTTTTCCTTTGTTAAGAAATGTCCTAAATATCAACATCATAACAATTTGATTCATGCTCATGCCCACAAACTTCATTCCCAAGTGTCTATTTGGCCAATTTCTATGTGGGGCTTGGATCTTATTGGTAAAGTATCTCCTCCTTCTTCTCAAGGACACACTTTTATCATTACAACTAAAAATTATTTCAAAAAATAGGTTGAAGTGGTTCCACTTTGATCCACAACAACTAAAGTTATTTATCGATTTACACTAGATAACATCATATCACAATTTGGTCTTCTTTTCACTTTAGTTTTAGATAATGGTACATCATTTAAGAACAAAGAAGTGAAAAATTTCCTTGAAAATTTTCACATTCATTTCTTTTCTACACTATATCATCCCTAATCAAATGGACAAGTGGAATCTTCTAACAAAATAATTGAGCAAGTCTTACAAAAAACTGTTAACAAAAATGGTAAAGATTGACATACTCAACTCTCCTATGCATTATGAGCTTACTGGATAGGTGTTTGTACAACTATGGGTACTAATCTGTACAACCTATTATATGATGTTGATGCTATTATGTCTTTAGAGTTAGAAATTCCTTCATTATGAATTTCTCTCAATGGTATTATAGATGGTACTTCCTAGAAAGAACAATGGATTCAACAACTGGAGATGATCAATGAAAATTATATACATGCTCTCAAACATTTGTAAGCTTATTACAAAGGTTTTCAATGCAAATATAATGAAGGTGTTACTACTCACTTAATAGTGGTGATTTGGTGTTGTATGAAAATCAATGTAATGTGAATGTCTCACCAAGAGAAAAGGGAAAGTTTAGCTTGAATTAGTTAGGACCCTACATCAGCATTGAGGATTATGAATGAGGTGTATATAAGCTCTCTATGGTAGATGGTACACATCTTAAAGAATATATTAATGATACGAATTTGAGTAGATTTTATGCTTAGATTCATTTCAATCTTTGAATGCTATGTTGTTATTTAAATTATGTAGATTAGGTTAGATAGATTTATTTTCTATTTAATTTTGCATTGCTTCATTCATGACAAACATTTGTGTTTCTTGGATTTTAGAGTAATTTTCTTAAAATTGATAATTACTTGTTAGCATACTATTCAATAATTTGTGTACCATGTTAATTAGATCATTATAGCATTTAATTGTTCAAATTAGATCATAGATGCATCTAGTTCAAAATGTGTGCACTTAGTCAAGTTGTGGTATTTAATTACAAATTTTTACTAGGTTATTTAGTTAGATCACATCTTCCATATATCCATTACACATATAAATTAATTCATTGTTGCATTTATTAATTATATAATCTTGATGAGATTGTTTGATTAAAGCATAAGTGTATCCAATTTTCTATACATGTTAATTTATATTAGCATTTAATCAAAGGAATATGGTGCATGTTCTAAAATTAGATCACATGTAATATAAAAATATTAAATAAACACATACACAACAAATAAAAATGTTCATATATACATCATGGCATTCATATACATCCTTATATCACCACGTTGACAAAATGTGGTGTGTCATACAAAATCATGTCATTAATCTTCAAGTTTATGGCTATCAAATCATTTAGGGCCTAGTGGTGGTGCTTGATGAGAGACTATAGATAGTGAGTAACTATTAGAGCTACTCCATACCAATATATCCTTGATCTCACCTCTAATCTCTACATTGGCCTCTCGAGCCTCCATATACTGCTATTGAAGTCAGTCTCTCTCAACTCACACTCTATCTAGTTTTGTCTATAGGATCATTTGTGCATTAGTGGGAGCTCAATCTCTCCCCACTGTAAGCTCTATGTATGCATCTCTTAATCATGTTATAGGCTCAAAAATCTCCGCATGATTCCCTACAATCTATTGTGGCCTATAATCAATCCACACAAGCTAATGTAGTTGCACATTGGGAACCATCTCAACAACTTCTTCACACACAAAGTTGAGCGAATCTTGAGTGCTAGATGTAAAAAATAAAATGCATAAAATAAAGTCAGATACATAATCATATTAAATATAGATAAAAATTAAGTGCAACATCTAGTATACTTCAAAATTAAAAATCATATCATTTCAATTGGGTAACCAACTCACCAATAGGGATCCATGCATGAGATATTTGTAGCTATATCTGAGTTCAATTGTGAGGTTGGAGGCATGGTATTAGTCACTTTACTTGTCTCTCCATGCTCATATATTATCATTCTCTCTGATGTAGTAGAATGTACTTGTGATACATGAGGATGAGACCTAGGCCTCTCCTCAGGGGCATCATCGACTGACTCCTGCTTCTAGAGATCTCCTCTCGATGCCACTATTGGTTGATCCTCCTCATCCTTGTCTTTGAAAGATCCACCATCATCCTCCTCCTCATAGTCCTCATGATGTCATGGCCATGGCTCTTGGTTGTTTTTAAGTTTATCTAGATAGGAAATATAGGACCTAAAAATGTGGTGTCCCATCACCTAATATATAAGGTGCTCGATCAAACATCACCCACAATAGATACAGGATGTGTATTGTGCTACTCATCATCGAAGTCACTCAAAGGGATGTCCATGATGGTTAGATGAGCTACGTCCTATGGTCTTGTGTCAATTGTGAATTAATATAAGATAGGTCAATTGAGGTATGGGAATCCCCTAAGGACAATTGAACTATTTGATCACTCAACCATAGTAGAATGGCATAACAATATACTCATATCAGCCAACAAAGAAACGATCATGTTGCATCCTCACAAGCTGTCGTGACAAGCCTGTCCAAGCTTGTAGTGTCCTATAAGGCCTTCAAATCATGTTTGAAATATCCAATCAATCAAATTTAATGTGCCAATATAGAAAATCATTGTGTTTCCATGGTATCTTCAAAGGGAAAGAGTACGCTCAAACATATGTCCATGCTACCTCTATCAAATATCTTGGGGGATATATGCAAGCGATGTGCTAAAATTCCAAGACCTGGAGAAGGGTGCATGTGATTAGGCTATGTGTCTCATCATGTACATACCATCCAAGATCATAGTAGAGATGTGCTAGCCTGCTTTACCCCAAGGTGAACATGGTATGTTGCTCCTCCATTACCTATTTAATGTGTACAAGGCCCCCATGTAGGTGTGTGCATCATCCATCTGGTGCAATTTCTAGCACTATGGTTGTGATCATGATACAACAAATGATGGGGATGTCCACATTCTCCATAGAGAAGCCATTGTAGTTGTATTAAGCCCTTGCAATCCCCTGGCATATGTTGATTGATATAATGGAACTGGTTAGC
>VDFB02178876.1:0-12100 GCA_007258455.2 Sequoia sempervirens
GGTAGTCACTCATCACATAGGAAAGTGAGTTGTTAGGTCACCCACATATGCGACATGTGGCTGTCCAATAAAGTAAAAATAAGAAGACTGTGTGTATTTATTACACATAATAGAATATGGTTGAATCAAGGTCATGATACAAGTACCAAGACAACACCTTTGAAAAAGCTACAGGAGGAAAATGGAATTGATAGTGTTCATTCATACGTGTACTTGTGAAAACGAATGCAATAAGTGAAGGTCATTGTATTGATAAGGAGCAGTCCACAATAGTCTCATGCTACAAAGAAACAAGAAATGGTTGGAGAAATCATGAAGGTTGGAGCAACAACTTTCATCCCATAAGTGCATGGGATCAACATATGCATTAGTAATCATGCTTTCAGCAATAAAGTGATAGAGGAGCAAATATAAATCAAAGACAACACTATTGAAGTATTATTAAAGGACAATACATGCTGATCTCATGAGATAGGACAACAACAATGAAAGCATGCAATGAAGCAACATGGACAAAACTGCCAGGAAAGAAGTCACATGAAAGTTATCAATGTGAGAAGGAAAGACGCGATTGGATACAGTAGGATGATAATGGAGCTACAATGATAATATCCCTCAAGGAAACAATGATATATGAGGTAGGGAGTCAAAGGTTCTAAGGTCTGAATGTAATACCCCCCACAGTGCATACCTTGAGACAAAATGATCACATATACAAATGATGTACTAGTTCAAAATTATCTAAGTGTATGAAGAGCATGAACATTGAGTGCAACAATAAACAAAGGTATAGGTTCACAAAATGGAATAAACAATGATCCATGAACATCTTAGACAAATACATCATATAGATATCATAGTCATAAAGGGGAGCTTCAAGCATCTAAAGAACTCAATAAGAATAATGCATTACAACCATAAGATGAGTTTAATATAGGACCTTCCTCCAATCAACATGAATCAAGGTAAATAAGGGACAAATTTGGAGCCAAAAAATACATTTGAATGATGCACAAAGAGTAAAAGGAAAGTACAGTGGTCGATGCTCACTGTGTCAAACACAGATAGAAGGTCAGGCAAAAATGATAAGTCAATGGCATCATGGTTGTTAGTTGCTAGCTTATGAAGATGTTAAAAGATGGAGATGATGAAAGGGTTAAGGATGAGTTATCAGCTAGAGGTGTCATTAAAAAATGAAAGATATATAGAGCTTGTGAATTACACCTGACTGTGCAATGCCATTGAATCATTTGCTAAACCATTTTTCCTCACAGGGCAGTGTTTCATTGTGGGGCAGTGGATAGGTGCATTGAAAAGCCATCATGAAGAGACATGACCCAAACTATAGTCCATAGTAGCAGGGAGTAAAAAAAACAACAATGTTGATCTCATGAAATAGGGGGGCCCAAAGTTTCTGTGCAAGACCAAGGGATTGATATTTCTCAGTGATGATTCTGGGACAATCATAATAATACATCTTCCCACTGTCATAGTGACAATTATAAAAGGCTAAGCACATCCAAGTAGCCATCATCAACACTATGCAAGTGGTATGGTGGGGGAATAGAGGAAGTCACATGACAAAAGTCCAAGAGAAGTGTTAGCAAGTGGTAACATGGGGTCGAGATCAGGGGGGGCAAGGAGGAGTTCAGCGAGTAAGTCGGTGTTGCATCTCAAAAGGTTTAAGTAATGTAGTGTTGCAAAATGAAGGTAGCCAAGGTGGTATACGGCCCTTGTGCATTGGATGATAGAAGTCAAGGGAAGAACCCCGTAAAATAAAATGTTCTTTTGCTTCATAGTGGGCAGTGGGGTTTGAGACTACATAATACCGGGTTTGTTCCAATAATGAAGGGAGAATATGCATTGGAAGTCGTAAAGTTTTTATTTTCTGTGAGAGCATCCATTCACAGTGGAGGAGTATCCTGCTATAATGAAGCAACCTTCCTAAAGAATGAATCCAGATGCTAAAAAATTAAATCTTTAATGCTCATGGACACCGGTTCCCGGAGAGGACCAAACAAGATAAAATGGAGAAGTATGGAAGGTTTACAACTAATGGTGATATTTATGTGGGCAAGTGTCAGCAAAGTATACAAATCGATTAAGTCCATTGTGGTGACAAACCTTATAAAACATCAGGTAGAAAATTTTGTGATCACAATAGTTTTAGACATGTCATCAAAGGTCATCATCATAAGCCTGCTCATTTGAGCAAAGGCTCACACATGAATTCCAATTGTTGGTTTTCCAATCATTCCCAAATGGATAGCTATGGTGGCAGTCCGACTCTTACTTTCCAAGAAGATAGTTCCAAGCAAGTAGGGGGTACAAAAAATAGTGTCAATGCTAGTATCCAGACACAGGTGGCAGAGGGTGACATTCATACCAGCAACAAAATCTATGATGGAAACTGTTGTTCATACAAACCTTCCTCCAGCAAGAAGCATGGTGAGGATAATGAGATGGTGGATAGTCATTATGAGCTAATGCAAATGAACAATGGAGCAACCATTGGTAGAGCCTTTGATATGCCCACATTGAGCACTGGCACCAAATCATGTATAAATTTTTTTTAGAAGGCAGCCATATGGTGGTGATATGTAGAAAATGAACCCTAGGCCGATCTATGGCCATTTTTCCAAAATAAAGAAAGTGTGCAGAGTAGAGCTTGAAATGAGGATTTTTTTACAGGAAGCAAGGATGCATTTTATCTTTTCTTTTGAAATGTTGTTTTCAAATCCAGAAAATTATATGAGCCACAACCATGGCATTAAAATACAAGAGAAACGACGCATTTCACATGAAGATACAAGAAATACATGGAGAAGAAAGAAAACATGGATCATATTTTACACTACTATAATCCAAATGCTTTGAGTTTTCTGTAAATGCAGAGAAAAGACAAATGTTCCTTATAGTCTACATTATATATTCTAAATGAAGTTCTATCTACATAAATTAAAAGGGAAATGCATTTAAAGGCAGAATGAAGCTCTACAATCATTTTAAAGCACAAATATTGAAAAGGAGAACTCACCCAACACGACCTCAATTCAACATTTGTGAAGAGAAGCTTTAGGAAATTTCATCGAAGCCCTATGGCAGTGCCATAGAGAATAGAAACAACAAAATATGATCAAAACATGTCCACATTCGCGACCCTTACTCATGGAATGGCCATCAAAAATGACAAAAAAAGGGAAACTTTCTACGTCATAAAAACACATTACCTCAAATTCCAGTATGGGAAGTCTAAAAATTGCAAAGAATCGCCATCGATCCTCTATAGTTGCTTTTAGAAATCATTTCCTTTCTTGGTAGATTTGAAACATACTGGCAGCTCCAAGGTCTTTAGGGAATGCAAAGTAAAATGCATTATTCTCTTTTGGTCGGTTTTGCTTGTTAGGGTTTCTAACCCCAAATGTGATACCGACATGGGAATAGACATTTTTGCCTATCTTTAATTTCTTTAAGAATATAACTAATAATGCGCGCCTTATATCTTATGCACATGAGTTATAGGGACTTAGTTTTGTTTTTCATTAAGGTTTCCCATATAGGCCAGGTCTTTCTCTTTTATTTTTTTGCATTGTTCTTTTAAAAATGTGAAAACATTTTAATTAAGTGGTAATTTATAAACCACTTAATTACAAATGTTATATTTAAATGCAAAGTAATAGTGTTGTATGTAATACCAGATAAGGGGGCTTGATTTTCAAAATTAAGTGTAATTGAAACTGATGATTTAGAGACCAAATCATAGAAAGCATTGCTTGGGATTTCTTTTGGCATTATTTCAATTGTAAAATATTTAATTAAATGGTATAATTATAAACCATTTGATTAAATGCTACTTTAAATGCAAATTATAAAAAAGCATGTGCTTTTAAAATCTAGTCAAAATAGATTCAGTTAAAGTCATGAGCCTTTGCAAACACACCAAGAGTGTGACTCAGCTAGTGGGGGACATGTGACAGATTTGGTGATGCCTTGTCAACATGCAGAAAGTGTGGAAGGCTTGGTTTGACTATTTTGGAGAGACATGTGCCATTTTGGAGGTTGTTTTATCACACTTTCAGTGTGATCTTGGATTGAGATTGACTTTAGACCATTTGGAGGACCTTTTGGAGTGTTTTTAGAAGCTTCTATTTTGGCCTTTGTGTTTCATCCAACTTAGGGTTTCTAGAAACACTTGTGTGGGCTTTTGGTTTCAGTTTTTCTCTAGTATCTTGATACTTGAGTTTTGTAGGGGTTCTTTTCTTTCTTCTTGCAGGCATTGTGGCTTTTGGAGCCCTTTTCATGGTAGAGGACTGCATTGTGACTCATTATCATACATTTACAACAGTGTGAAACACCTTTTGATTGATAAGTTAATATATTTTACCTTCTCATTATGCTATTTATTGTGAAAGCTTTATAAATGGTTGATGAGATCTATGGCAGAATTGTTTTTCCCTTTGATTTTATCCTTTTTTATTTTCCTTTATGCAGTTAGTATGAATTTGTAGGTCATAACATGTGTTGAGTTAGTTTAGGATAAAGTATGAGTTGTGAGGATGCAATTTTCTTCCTTCTAGATGTTGTCCATGGCATTTTTCAGCCTGGTTATGAAACATTGATGCAAAGGCATATGGATTTTTGAGTTGTGTAAACCCCTGTTAAGTTATTGACCACTCTTGCATGTGGAAGCAGTTGTATTGGTTTGGGAAATATCATTAGGTGCATCACCATAGGGGTTAGTTTTATTTTCATGCTTCTTTCTCCCCTTATTCCAACAGGAAATAGTTTAGGTGACACCATCAAAAGGGGAAGCCGACCCATAATCTGGAGGTCTGCTTTCAAACAAGTTACCCACAACATGAAGGAAATCCCATGTTAGCCCAAATCTGCTAAGTTCTCATTAAAATCTTGGCAAACTATGTGCAAATTTGGTGAACTAACTATGCCTTGGATTTGATAAGAGCAATTGAAATTTTTCGAGTGCATGATCAATTGCAGGATGATGAAAAGTATGTCCAATCAAGCTTTGATGAGAGCCGACCTCTTCCTTCCATCAAGTGGTCAAAGCTTGAGCATTCATATTTGGCAAAATTAATGAGGCAAACAATTAAGTATTGTTAGTGGTGGGTCAACCATCAAGTCCAGGAGTTGAGGCAGAAAAGAGTGATGCTCACGTATGATTTACTGAGTGAGACAGAGTCATACTCCTCCAATGGTGACACATCCTACAATGATGATTTGGTTGATATTGATGATAAGAGGAAAGAAGTGATTGCAAACATTGACCCTATCCATAAAAGATAGAAGTTAGATCCATCTCATTCCATGATGTCTAGAAACATTGATGAGCTAGTAGCTACCATAGATGAATCCTTGGCTGAGATGATGAAACCTTCTACCGTTCAGGAGAAGAACAATGAGCCAATCCAGTTGGATGAAAATGAGCCCCCATCTCCTATGGCCATATAAGTATTGGGTTCAGATAATGAAATGGAAGTCCAAAATGATTATTTCAAAGAGGGAATGATTTCTGCCCTCAGAGGAGTCTTGAATATTCCAAATGAAGGGAATGTTCAGGAGGAAGATAGTATCAGGCAGCCTACCATTCCGGATTGGTTGAAGGAGAGGATGAAATTTTAGGCACCAGTTCAGGTCCAAGAAGAAGATGATCCTACAGATTTCTTGGCAAGGTTGGAACAAGTTGCTACTAAGAAATCTGCAAAGAATTTTTCCACAATTCAGAGGGACGAAGCTAGTGGTTGTTCCATACAAATCATAGTACCAACAATTGATAAAGCACAAGATGAGATCACTCCCTAGTAATGTGCCATAACTACTATAGACCTTGGCCCAACAAAAAAAGGATAGGAGGTGGAAGAACTAGATAATTCCATCTCAACTATCAAGACGAGATTGGAAAAGGAATTGGTGACAAAGACAGAGTATAAAAGGGAGGTCGAGTTCCTGCAGGAGTATATACAACGTCTAACCCAACCACTAAATCAGGGTGATGCAGTAGCTCATCCACTTCTCAATTCCTCACAGGAGATGGACAAGGATGTGGAAGAAGGTATGGAAATGGCCAAGGAAGCCAAAGAATGGATGGCAAGCAAGGGCATGGAAGCATATTTGTTCATGGAGAGATTGACACTTGCTTATGGATAAACTTCTTCTTTCCTTTCCAGATTGGCTGACATGGACGAAACTTGGGACAACCTCCCAAATATTTAGGAGAGGCTCACTCCATGCCTCAGAGTACTGAAGGGCATTCCAAAGGAAGAATTGGTCAAGGGAAAGGTGATTACTATGGGAGTGTCTTATGATTTTCATTATTAGTTTTGGGCAATGACAATACATAACGAGGTTCTAGAGAAGGCGAAGGTAGATGGGCTTGGAGTTGAGAAGCAAGTTAAAGAAATCTGGAGGAATATTTATATGATAGTTGTAGATGTGTTTAATAGATAGATTGTATAGGAAAACAACATGCAACTGGAAAGGTTGAAGCACAAGGTTCAAGAAGTTTTCTTCTCTACTAATGGACCAATTTTGAGATAGGATTTCACAAAAGTGATGAACCTCTTTTCCATCCGAGTTGATTTTGTGAGACAAGAAGTAGATTGGGAGAACACCTTCATGAGATGTGTTGAGGATTTGGATGGGATTAAATTTAGGATAAGCATGCTACTACCAGTCATGATGGAGGAAGTCATCATGATTGTGTCTAGATTCATCGAGCATAATGTTTCCCAGGAGGATAGAGATGCCTTCCCTTGAAGATAGCTCCAACTACCACCTCATTGCTTGTTTATTGCTTGTTTATTGGTTGTTAATTGGTTTTTTTTGGGAAACCCTAATTAGGGTTGAGTTGTATTAATCTTGTCCTTTCATTTGATTCTGAAAACTCTATATAAACTTGTGATCTCTCACTTTCATTTGTGTGGAGACAGTGTATGAAATTGTTGCATTAGACTATTTCTAATAATAAAAGCTCTTATGCATGATTTTCTTTGAATCAGTTTTATTGTCAAGTAGTGAGCAAGGTTGCATAACTTCTTCTACCATAGATTAGAATTAGATTAGAATTAAGTAGAATTTGATTTGAATGTTTGTTAAGTGAATGGGAGATTGATTGTATAGATTAAATGGTGAAATATTGGTCATACTTTCTTTAGATGGATGATTTTCATTTGATGCATAAAGTTAGCCTGAGCTTGTGATTGTGGATGCTTAACTTTGGTCTTATTCGAGGCTTGAAAATTATAATCACACCCTTTGAAGATTGCACCCACTTTGCATAGTTGTCCTAGGGAGGTGAAACAAATTGTGGTTATTCATTTCATCTGATCTTTATTGTCTCTTGAATTCCTAGGTTTTTTTATAGATCCTCTAAACCCTTATCTTTTCTTTTTTTTGAGATCCAAACTGAAAGCCCCAATTGAAAAAGCCTTTGATGATAAATCCATCTAAGTCCCAAACTTGTGAATAAATTCCTTAGCATAATTTTCTTTGTGTATAACCAGCATATCACAATGCCCATTGAGCTTATCCACATGTCATGACTTGGCGAAAGAAACCTTGGAGTCACCATATGATCTTCTTGCAATCTTAGCATATGTGGTGACTTTGTTCAAGATAGGATAGAGTGTCTTTGGACATATTATTCTATGTGTTTGGTGGATGATAAAACGTACACCAATGGGTCTTTAGGTGAAAACCACAAGGTGCCTTTTGACTAAGAAAAATTAAAATAATAGAACATATCCAAGGAAAAAATTCTCTTCGAGACACCCAAGGATGGAGGGTTGGACATTCTTCCCCTTAACCAAGAGAAGTTGCCAATGATTATCAAAAAATATATGAAAGTCAACATTGGAACATATCAAAATCCTAAAATTATTCACTTTGTAGCATTCCTAGTAGAGTCAAAGTAGCCTAAATTCTAAACCTTCTTTGGAGAATGACAAGTCAACTTCACTTGGTCTTATGCCAACATACCTGGGTTGGATCCAAACTTAGTCTTGCACCACTTACCTCTATTTCCTAATGCAAAACCTGTCAAAAAAACTATCATAAAGATGCACCCTCAGATTGCTTTATTAGTCAAGTTTGAGTTGAAGAAAATGTTAGATGTCATCTTTATAAGATCTATTGAATATGCAGAGTGGATTTCCAACCTTGTGCCAATGAAAAAACTAACAGGTGGGATCCACATTTGGACAAACTTTTGAGACTTAAATAAGTCATTCCTAAAGGATGATTTTACCTTCCCAAACAATGACATAATCATGGACTTGATAGCTGGATATGAGATGTTTTCCCTCATGGATGGCTTCTTAGGGTATAATCAAATCAGAATAGCTCTTGAAGACCAAATAAGACTACCTTTACATGTACTTTGGGAACATATTGTTTTAATTTCATGCCTTTTGGGCTAAATAATGTAGTAGCCACATAACAAGAGGCTATGAAAATGATCTTTCATCACCTCATGCATACACAGATGGAAGATTATGTAGATGACTTGCTTATAAAATCCTTGACACAAGGCGACCACTTGAGAGTCCTAGACAAAATTTTAAAAGTTTGGAAGAATACAAAGTGAGATTGAATCCTAAGAAGTGTGTCTTTGGAGTGATGTCAGGAAAACTCATAGGTTACATTGTTTCTGGATGAGACATTGAAGACAACTCAAAAAAAGTCAAAGCTATAATAGTCATGCTTTCACCTATCAACATAAGTCATCTTTCCACACTACAAGGAAGACTCCATTCTATTAGATGGCTCATAACATAATTGGATGAAAAAATAAACCCATTCCAATATTTTCTTAGAAAAGGTGTACCATTTGTATGGACATATAATTATCAACAAAACTTTCAATGGATTAAGGATTACTTTCTAGCACCACCAACTCTAATGCCACTTGTCAATGGGAGACCTCTCATCTTATACATATCAGCAACAACCTCAACATTAGGGGCATTACTTGCTCAAAATGATGATGAAGGTCATGAATGAGTGACATATTATATCATCCACACCTTGGTTGGTTATGAACTTAATTATAGTCCCATAAAACATGCATGTCTTGTGGTAGTCTTTGCTACCCAACGAATTAGGCACTACATGTTGAATAACCAAATAAAGCTTGTTTCCAAGATAGATCCACTAAAATATATTCTTAGCAAAGCAACCTTAACAAGACAACTCACAAATTGGGTCATTATCCTTAGTGAATATGATATTCAATATGTCGAGAGAAAAGCAATGAAAGGATAGGTCATTGTTGACCAACTAGCAGATGCACCAACTAAGGTATATCACCCACTAGTATTTGAATTTATAGATGAGTCTATCTTCATTGTGGACATTCCAACACCAAGGAAATTATATTTTGATGGGTCTCACACAAACCATGGCTAAGGATCAAGCATATTGCTCATCACCCCACAAGGTGATACCATCCCCAAATCATTTTTCATTTCCTTCCCATGTAAAAATAATGTAGTAGAATATGAGGTCCTTCTCATGGGATTTTGCATGGAATTAAATTGAAAATTAGAAACTTTCAATTATATGGTGATTCCCAACTAGTAATTTGACAAGTTAATGATGACTATGACACCAAATATGAAAATATCACACCATACAAGTAGATGGTTGATAGTTTTAGGAAATACTTTGAGAGTATCATATTCTATTAGGTCCCCTGTCTTCTGAATAAGGTAGTAGATGCCATGGAAACCAATGGGTCTCTCTTGGATATTCTCAACAATGTGCCTCAATTCAAGTTTATGGTAGAGCAACTATTGATCCCTTTAACATCCCTAAGTCTAAGATGGTCTGCAAACTTGTTGGTCCTAATTCCCCATGGTATAAAGATATTTATGTTTACTTACATGATCATACTATTTCCCCTTACCTATCTGGAAACCAATGCAAAACCTTCATCCATAAATCCTCTAAGGAAGCCATCATTAGTGATTACCATTTTTAGATGAGCCCTTGACAATACCCTCTTGCGATGTCTTGATACTAATGAAGCACAAACAACTTTACACAAGCTACATGAAGGTATATGCAAAGCTCATTCTAGTGGTCCAACCCTAGCTAAGAAGATTATGAGGGCATGATACTACTGGCCAATAATGGAACGAGACTCATACTTTGTCAAGAAATGTCAGTAATGTCAGATTCATGGTGACTTGATACATGTACCAATACAAGATTTGCATCCAATGATATCACCATGGCCCTTTTCCTAATGGAGACCCAACCTAATAGGTAAGATCCACCCCACCTCCTCCAATAGCCATAAATACATCATTATCGTGATCAAGTACTTCACCAAGTGGATTGAGGAAATTCCCATGACATACATCAATGGCAATAAAATTTCAAAATTCATTCTCAATTACATCAATGGTCAGTATGGTGTCCCTCAATCCATCATCATTGATAATGGTCACCCATTTAAGAACCAAGACATCTACCAAATTTGTGAAAAGTTTCCTATCCAACACCACTTCTCCACTCTATATTTTCAACAAGGTAATGGCCAAGAATAGGAATCTAACAAAACTATAATCAAAATCCTCAAAAATACTATCAATGATGGTGGTCGTGATTGGCACCTTTAGCTCAACCCTATCTTATGGGCTTACTGCACTAGTATACGCACCCCTACATGCACCACTCCATACTCACTTTTCTTTGGTTCTGAGGCCATCTTACCTATTGAGGTCAAATTTCCTTCCTTGAGAGTTTCCATGCAAGGGAAGATCAACGATGAATAATACCATGTATCAAGACTATATGAGTTGGAGCTACTTGATGAATGAAGATAGAATGCATTGATCCATTTACAATCTTACCAAAATCATCTCCACCATAGCTATAATAAGAAGTTTTTGAATAGAAACTTTGAAATTGGCTACCTAGTGTAATGGAAAATCTGAAGAATAAAGAAGAAAGAGAAAAACCAAGAAAATTTGAGTCAAATTGGTTGGGTCTCTATATTTTCACAATAGTCTTTGGATTAGGAGCATTCCAACTTTCAACTCCTAAAGGGGAAACTTTGTTAGAACCCATTAACAATTTTCATTTGTACAAATTATACACCTAGCTTTAGAGAGCTCTTGTCATAATAAAAAAATACACAAAACATGTACAAAAAATTAAAATTGTTACCTAATGAAAACCTAGCAAATAGGCATCTTGGTAATACCAAACAAATTAAAAAATAATGAAAATAGTAAATAGAAAATAATCTATCCAATAGTGAAAACCACTTTAGTGGCATTGTGGATAAGTTCCATGGTGATAACCTGGAAAACAGGTGCCATGTGTAGTCAATCTTCCCTCCCTTGTCTATCATAAAATTCTATCTAGCTTTCCACTTTAGTGGCATTGTGGATAAGTTCCATGGTGATAACCTCGAAAATAGGTGCCATGTGTAGTCAATCTTCCCTCACTTGTCTATCATAAAATTCTATCTAGCTTTCCACTTTATCCATAATGCATCCATACTTCAAATTTTCCCAACATCCATAATCGGGCTCAATTATCCTTTCCATAACTTGGAATGATTAACACTTTGTGTCTTTCATACCCATCTTCATGCATTGGAATTCACATATCCCAACCCTCATAAATTGGTCTTATACCCGATTGGGGGAAAATACTAGACCTACATCTTCACTAGATCCTACACTTGTTGTTGGAGGTTAATATATACAAAAATACAAAAAGTTTAAATAAATGACAAAAAGAAAAGAAAATCAAATATTTGATGAAAAGAAAAAAAATCATAAAACCCCAAAAAAATAAAATAAAACATGACAAAAGGGTAAGTGCACCAAGATGGTTCCCAAAAAAGGGGCTTAAGTGGCCACTTTTTTTCTGAAATCAGGAAATACTGACCTTGGACGTGAAATTGAGGATAGCTACACTCAAAATTTCTTGATGGAATAAAAACAAGGACCACAATGCTCCGAGTCTACTTTCTAAACTACTAATTTATTTTGAAAATGGTTGAGATTAAGGGGTTCAAAAGAGGGACACACACAAATTGCTATTGTTTCTGTCAGAAAAACATAAC
>VDFB02178877.1:0-30540 GCA_007258455.2 Sequoia sempervirens
AAACAGCAAAAAGAGATTGCATTTTCTTTTTAATCAAATATGAAACAGCAAAAAGAGATTGCATTTTCTCTTTAATCAAATATGAAACAGCAAAAAGAGATTGCATTTTCTCTTTAATCAAATATGGAACAGCAAAAAGAGATTGCATGAAGTATGTTTTACAAGGAAAGAAAAGTTAAATCTTTTTCATCTACAGTCAGTATCAAGGAAACAATGTACAAAAATTTTCTTTATTGTTGTCTTGAGGCTCATCAAAAGGAATTGTTCAGGTGTGCCTTGCCATACAAACATAACTACAGCCATGAAGGTTTTGTTTTTTTTTTAAAAACAGGAAATATGATGAGTCAAAAATACCCAGATCTAATATCATTCATGACGGCCTGGAGGAGTTTTTTTTGCATATACCGAGATGAGATTTCGAACTGGGAAATACATTTTCTTTGCTATCATAAATATTTGAAGCTTCATATCAAGAGAAAATGTGGCTGTATGTCTACAAAAAATCAGATTCAAAGAAAGAAAGTACCTAGCTTTAGATTTTAAGCAAAAAGGTGACTATTTTTCACAGAAAATCAAAGCATTTTTCTGTTATGAGTTCACAAGTGCTATATTCTTTGAAAAAATTGAAAGGCATCATGGCACAGCTTAAAGAGTGAAGTTTTTGCAGAAAAATGAAGGAAATAGACCAGATTCGTTTTTAAAGCAAGTTTGTTTTTTATTTCTGAAAAATACTTCAAAGAACTTGCATGGCAGCTTAAAAAAAATACAGATTCATTGCTTAGATTCGCACAAAAGAAAGAAAAATAGACTTTTATCTAAAAATACCTCTTGAAATCTTCACATTTTTGAATTTGAAAGGTCTCTACAGCAGTTCGTGGCTTTGAGATTTCATGGCAGCCAGAAAAATGTGATTTCATGCCCAGATTCGAAGCAAAGCTCATAGAAACGAAAATGCATCACTTAGAACAGAAAATTGCGCTCAAATGCTCAACATTTTTTAATAAAAAAATGTCTCATGTTCCAGATTCGGCCCCAAAAGGCAGATTCGAATTTCTTCATGGCAGGAAATACCAGAAGCAAAGCAATTCATGGCTAGGGTTTGAGTCATGGCGGCGCAACATGGTCTCTCTTCCAAAATGCAAAATGTGAAAAGTGGAAATGATTAGGGTTTGAATTTGGCTTGCCCTAAATTCGACTAATGATGGTTTTTATTTTATTTTATTTAGACTTCGTTTCAAGTAAAATTCTTACATGATTTCGCCCTTGGTGTTGACTTAAAGTCAAAAATCTAATTATGTAAAAGGGGCCGTGACTTTTTAAGTCTTTTGATTTTGCATATTTAGGGTTTAACTCTATGGATTTAGGTAGTGCCAATTCTTGGCTAAATATTAAAGATAATGTATTATTCTTTAATATTTAGTATACAATAAAGGTAAGTTAAATGAGTGTTAAGTATTAAAATAATCATCAAGTGGTTATTTTTAATATTTAATTAAAAGAATGCCTTTTCAAATAAATCCGTGTAAAAGATGTAAGTGAGGGCCAACTGGAGATTGTTATCAATTTGAAGACTGAGTTCATGCATATTTTGCTTCAAGTTTCACTCCAGTTTACGAGATATTATCATCATATACGATACAGAGATAGAGTTCAAGTCATTATGGGCGGATTGGTAAAAACGAGGCAGTTTTGCATACTTTAAGCCACTTTTTCAGGGAGTTGCAGTTCAGTTGGAATAGTGCATGTATCAGTTATGACTTGGCAGTGAGTTTGAGCTTGATTGGACTTATTTTTGCATGGTTTTGGGCCTCCTTTTCAGAGATATTTTCTTCTGCTCGGATTTGGCTTTGGAATTATCACCCTTTCTTGGAGTTGGACTTTCAGTTCTTTTTGCATGCCTTTTGGAAAGGTTTTTTGTATATATTGAAAAACTTAACTGTTTTTCATTTCTAGTTCTTGTTTTCTACCTTTGCCTTCAGCAAAGAAGATCATCTTGTAACTCAGCTTTCAGATTAATATAGCAGTGTTTTTTACAGGTTCAAAGTGTGTAATTGCAGAAGATTCCTTTGAGTTCAGTACTTTAGAGTTTGCCTTCTAGATTTCGAGCATCTTTTTGTGAAGAATTTGATCGAAGAATTACTGTGTTTCAGTTCTGAAACCTCTGATTTTTTCTGTCTTTTTCACATATCTGTATGCAATTTAGTTTAAAATCACTGGTTATGCACTGTGCTTATTAATAAGTTAATACATTTTGTCGTGAAAACCTCGTTTTCCCTCAATATTGCATTAGATCAAAGCCTCTGTTTAAATCATTCAAGTGATTAAATTATTGAATCTGGTTGTGCAGATTTGAGTTTTAAGAAGTTTATTGTGAGTCATAATTGCAAGTCATTATCATTTAGGTGCAATCACCTCTCGTAGCTTTAGAATTTCAGTTCAAGCAAGCTTTCTTTCTCTTTCCCAGCCAAGTCAGTTAGTTTTAGGAGGTTTTTTCATCAGGGAACCAGCCCTCTCTGGAGATTGATTCTCAAAATTAGGCAACCCACAGGCCTGAGAATCATTCCATGTTTCAACAGATTGCTAGATTTAACTAATCGAAATGCGTTCGGGTGCAAACTGAATTGACAAAGGTTTTAGTTGAAAGCAGCAATAAAATCCCATCATGGATGAAAATAGTGAATAAAACATTCGCTTGAGACATTCGACACGAAAAAAACCCTAAACATGAACAATAATGATAAGTGGCAAGAAAAAATCAAGTTAATTCCTCATTCAGTGGGAAGAAAAACTTTAGGCGGCAGACTTCATGACGTATTCAATATAGCACAATTACTCACCCATCGGACACTGCAACTAGCCGTATTTCCTATGCTTGTCGTCAGTTTTTGATTAATATTATTAAACTTGCCACATTTTTTTGATTGAGAGCCAGATGCCAGAAAGGTTAAAAACCAAGAAGGCTGACAAAAATTCTGGGCAAAGTGCACACAATACAATAAGCCTATTAGCCTAAATATCCTAACTATTTTCCTAAAATGGTAGAGATATTTTGAGTTCTAACTAATCAAATCCATTGGTCTTCCTTGATTCACTCTCATTTGTGGGTGTTGAGGACCAATCTCAACTCTTCTTTGTGGGCATTGAATCTTAATCTTGACCCTTGATCTAATTTCATAAAATCACCTTCAATCCTTCACAATCATCACCTAGAATTTGAGTAGAGACATCATGTCAAATAGATTCTTGAGAAATTAAGAGAATTTATCATAACATCTAGGTCATCTTTGCACCACATTCTTGATCAAGATTTTGCTATCAATCATAGAGGCTTCAAGAGTTTGAGCAATCCAACACCATACAACACCAAGCTCTCCAACAATGGGATGGCGGGATTGTTATTGTTTTGATTTTAATTATGTTTGATTATTCTAACATTAGGTTTTAATTTCATGTCTTGATTTACAATTGGATCTCATTGGTAAATGGGTTTGATCTCTTGTTTTGGGTTCTTTGATTGAATTCTTGATTGTTTATCCCCTTCCACTTTTACCCCACATAAATTGGCATGCCCAGTGGGACCCACATCCCTGATTTAACATTTTTATCAATTTTTTGGTGAGTTGCAAGTTTTTGGAGTGTCAAAGTCTGAAACAGAGTTCACTATTATGTACTAGATCACTTTTGTTCAGACATCTAGACGTGTTTGCTTCTTCTTAGAGCCACTTTTGCTAACTCTTTCATAGTTGTTTTCCTGTGTTTTGTCATTCTGACAGAGTGTTTTTAGTGTTGTAGAAATAGGTCCACATCTACATTAAGGAAGAACTATTGTTGAAAGAAGAAAACCATGTCTACCTAAGATGGGGACCGCTATTGCACAAAACACGATTGCTATTACAAATCTAATTGCTATTGCTTCTCTTCTTTTTAATTGTTGTTTATTTTCAATCAGGATACAGGTGTGCTTTTGTCAAAAGAAGTTCGCTCATACAAAAATTAGATTGTGGCAGCTTCAGAATAGGGTCACTATTGTAGAATCAAAATTCGGTTTTCTTAGAGGAAGGTTGCCTTTGTCAAGTCACATAGTTGCTTTTATTCTTTCTTTCTTTCTAATTTGAATTTCTCAATCTTGGATTTCATATTTTTAGAACCCTTATCCTAACATGTTTTTTTTATTATTGTTTTGAGCTTCATCTAACCTAATTATGCATCCTTTTCGTGGGGTGAAGACAAGTTTATAAACTACTAATCCAACTTATTTTGTAGGCTTTCAAATGGTCAAAGGCTATTGATCAAACTACTAACACTTTGCTTACAACCCTTGTCAAAGAATCAATTTATTCAAGTATAGTGTTTTTATTTTTCATAAATTAGAAAACATTTACTTTGGTGCATAAATTGATTTTTTTTTCATGCTTGGAAAGTCAGATGTGTATCCTCTCCCCTTGCATCATTTGATGATCCTAGGTGATGAGAAACGTCTTGGACTTCACATTTTTTTGTCAGCAAAGGAATATTATATGCATATCCTCTCCCCTTGCATCATTCAATGATCCTAGGTGATGAGAAATATCAAGACACTTAGCCTTCCCTTTTTCTTAGTAGGAGGCTTACCTTTGGGACACATCCTAATGGAGAACTCAAGGGGATGACCTCAAAGCAAGTGTATGTTATACCATAAGTGCTCACTGAGTCACTAAAAAACTAATGTATTTAGAATCCTAAGACCAAGTTGTCCATTGTGTCGAGTCATAGTAGTGCATCAAGATAGCATCATGCTGAGAACTTACTTACCATGTTCGGTTCATGGTTGAGGTGTAAGGTGTCTTGCTAGAGTTCACGCTCTTTCAAGGATAGGAGTGCCAATGTGGTACATGACCTTGGCATACCCTATTCATCTACTTCTTGAATATAGATTAATCTTTGGGTGGTAAGCCTATTGTGAGGAGACGTTCTTTTAATACTTGCTAGGTTGTACTTGACTAACGTGTATTCTTTGAGCTGAACTTAGTGAGCCTTGTGGAACAAGGTTTGCATAAAGCATCTTATCTCTTTTGAGTCGGTTACATGCCTACTTTTTCTTCTATGTGTATCACTTTCTCTTTCCAAAAATCATCTCAAACATTAGACCTAAACTTTCATCTTGCAAACTATCCAAAACTATCATCAGACTTCAAACAGAAAACAAAGTCACACTTGTCAGAAAATAAGGTTGTTGTTGTACATCTTACCATACCTATCTCAGAATCTTGTCGCTATTGCTCAACATATACTCACACTTTCCTAAACATCCAGTTTCTATTGCATTGCATTAGCTCACTATTACACATTTGGTCACTATTGCTAATTTCTCTAATCTTCTAGTCATTGTGTCTAAACAAAGTCACTTTTGTCAATATTTTCGTAGCCACCTCTATAAAAGCTCTCTTTTGTCTGATAATCATCTTGTGATTTCCTACATAGCCATCACGTTTTCATTTTTGTGTTGTGTTTGTCTGGTTAAGAACTTGCTCAAAATTGTTAAACTTGGTCTTAGACATTGTC
The DNA here is from genome assembly GCA_007258455.2 of Sequoia sempervirens. Lineage (NCBI taxonomy): Eukaryota > Viridiplantae > Streptophyta > Pinopsida > Cupressales > Cupressaceae > Sequoia > Sequoia sempervirens. The sequence continues at coordinate 5,542 of VDFB02178877.1, forward strand.
ATAATCCTCTACTCATCTGTCAGAATGCCTATCACAATATACCTGCACTTGTTCGTAGTATGTTTATACTTTCAAAAATTGTGACCCTATAGGTTTCAAATTCAGTTTACCTAGGGCTTGTCATCAGAGACCTCTTGGACAAAAATATCAATCATATTTTCATCAAAATTCCTTAGCAAATTTAGACATCATTAATCTTTTAGACCATCCTTTGCATCAACATTATAGATTAAACATCAAACTAGTCATTAGAAACACATCAAACACAAACCATCAAACCTCATCATCTTACTAGTGTCTCAATCCAATCAGCTTATCATCTCGTGGTCTTGTCAAATTTAGTGGAAATTATCTTCTCCCTAAGTTTCTATATTACTATCATCCTTCCTTACTTGCACTCATGAGTTTAGTTTAAGTAGAGAAATCAACTTATCCTTCATCAACACTTTTGAGACTTAGGAAAGCATCACCAAAATCTTATTTATCATTGTGTCCATAGACTAGCATCATCCTTAAATCTTTCAAAAAATCCAATCATACCTTCATCATAAGGTTGGGTACCAAAAAAATAGCATCATTTTTCAAATATCTTTCAAAATCCACTCATACCTTCATCATAGGGTTGAGTACCAAAATATTGTCATTCTTAAACATCCAAAAATCCAAAATCAAACTTTTTTATCAAACTATCCAAGATCAACATCAATCAACATCAATAAAAAAAATCATTTTTCCATTAGGTTTACCAACATTTCCTTTGTACATCATTTTGCAAACCAAAACATCACCACACTTTCATAACTTGCAATCTCTCATTCTCCACAGTCTAGTGTGCACATTTATGAAAACTACAAGGTCTCAACATAGAAAGAATATGGAAACTAACACAAGTAGCTCTAGTGGACCTACCACCACCAATGTTGAAACTCCAATTCCTACACCCTGGGGTTATGATCCTAATGAACCTCTGATCAAGACAAGGACATCTAGGTAATCTGGCTAAAATATTTGATAGATTAGAAGAATAAAATCTATGCCTAAATCCAAAGAAGTTTATTTTTTGTGTAACACATGTGAGGAAAACTATTGGGTTATAGTGTATCCCAAAGAGGCATTGAGGTAGATCTCGCAAAAGTCAAAGCTATCATGGAAATGCCTCCTCTGAAGATATTGAAACAACTACGTAGTTTATAGGGAAAACTTTGACAGCCAATCTGTAGATTCATAGCACAGTTAGCAAATAAATGTCATCCTTTTACACACTTGCTCCATAAGGATGTAACCTTCAATTTGAGTCTACAAGATCATTCAATAGCTAATTATTAAGTATTTTAGAGAATTATTAAAGCATCAAGCATCATGTTTGTTTTTGAGCTAACATTTGTGATGTAGGGTTATGATTCAAGCAAGCATTCAAGTCAAGATCCATATCATTCAAGCAAGAGTGATGATCTACATCCATTGTAGCCATTTCATACATATTTGCAGCATCTTATTCAAGGGTTTGGTCAGTTGTAGCATTGTATATTGTCCATTCATCATTCTCCCTTTCTATTTGATTTCATTTAGAGGTTTGATTACCAAAATGGGGTTTGACCAAGGAAAACCCCTATCAACTAACGAAACAACATTTTTCCCTCTCTTTAGTGTGTGATTTACAAATCTAGGTTGAAGATACATTGAAGAGAGAGATTGGAGAAAAGTTTTAAAGGTTGCAAAGTTGTCAAAGTTGTCACCATGTTTGGAAGATGATCACTAAAGGACATCTACATAACAGAATTCAACATTTCATATCCAGAAATCAGGTTGAGAACCTGAAGAGCAGAGATAGAAGAGCAGATTCAAACTTTGAACCTCTAAAAAATTTGAACAGGACTGATACGCCACTTCTAGTGTATGAGTCCCAATACAGGGCTTTTTTCTAGTTTTCAAGAGTTCCAGACTTGTTACTACCAGATTTCAGTTTCTGCCTAGAAACCCTAATCTGGGACTAAATCACCCAACCTAGCGTAAGAGTCCCACTGTGCATTAAATTTAGCATCTTCAAGATTTCAAAATTCATTATGAGCTTCTACAGGTTTCTAGGTGCACCTCTCTAATTTCTCAGTTTATTGTTCTAGTTTGCATTCATTTCTAGGTCATCCATTTGAGTTTTGCATAGCATTAGGTTTTGTCTTTGGATCTTGCATGTTACTAGTCTTTCCAAGCCCTAGCTGGGTGGTGAACCCCTCTTTGGCCTGTAATCAGACCCTAGGACAACCTTTAGTAGATCTCTTTCCTTTATTCCATCCTTGGAAATTGAGATCTCTAGGGTTTCCTTGAGTGTGAAACTAAGTAAAATAGGCCCTTAACTGCAACTTGTCATATCTTCCAAAAGGATATAGGACACCCTATTTCTGAGGTTTCATTGTGGCTGGTGTTTTTTTGTTTTGTTTTTTATTGTGCATTTTCTTGTTTTGGAGCGTTGAGCACAACTTTCACATCCACTATGTCATCATTAGTAACATTCTTATTTTTGGCCCATATACAAGGTTTTCCATTGGAACTAGATGATGGACAATTATCTTTGTACACTTGTGTTGCTCCTTGTGCGATGAGGGCTCTTTCAATTTTAATGCCCCTAAGGATAAGTTCTTCATATGTTGAGACATATTGCATTTTTAGTTGGAAGGCTAAGTTTGTTTCCACGTTTGCAACAATGAGCCCTATCTATTGTTTCTCGGGAATTGGCCATTTACATTTACTAGCTCTATGCCTCCATCAATGCAAAAAGTTTGCAAATGATTCACCCTTGATATATTTAAGGGTATATAGTTCCTCCAAACTTATGTCCATATTAAGATTGTAGGAAAAGTGTGCTACAAATTGATCTATTATTTCTTGAAAAGTTTGAATTCCTGGAGGTAAGTGTGAGAACCATTCTATGGCTTGGCCTCCCAAACTGTGTGGGAAAAGACACATCAAATAAGTCATTGTATGCTACTTCACACATGCCACATAAACTTCCTTAATGTGATCTTCTAGATTTCCATGCCCTTTGTATTTTTCAAATTTGGGGATCTCAAATCCTAGAGAGAATGATATCATTGCAATGTTACGATCAAATGGGTATGGACATAAGTCTCATACAACATACAATTTTTTTATTTTCCCAACTTCGATATCTTAAATCTGCTACATGAGTACCTTGATTTGTGAATAAATTTCCTCTTGAAGATTTTTAGGTGGTGCAGCTCATACATGTTGTATTGAGGAATGGTAGATGAATTATATGTGGGATTTTGGTAAGGTGGTGTGTTCGTGTTGAATCTATTGTTTGGTGTGTATGGTGGATTATTTTCATATTGCAAATTTAATAGTGATAATGGTGGTGGTGTATTGTATGATCCATGTAAATTTTGATTGAGGAAATTTTATGAATTTGTATATTGTTTTTGTTGAGTATAATGCAAGCTTTGTTCTTGTTGTTGTACAAGCAATTGTTGTTGTTGGGCATATTGTTGTTGTTGTGCTTGTAATTATTGTTGGGGTTGTTGGGCTTGAAATTTTTGTTGGGCTTGTTGTGCTTGCAAGGGTTGTTAAGCTTGTTGATATGCAATAGCATTTTGGTGAGCAATAGCATTTTATCCTTGAGGTGATGGAATGGTATTTGGATTTGTGACATATTGCTTTGATTGGATGTATTGGCTTGATGGGATGATCTGATTTTGTGAAATATGTGATGGATTTTATGGAATCATGTTATGAGTGGATTGGGATTGAGGATTGTGTTGATTTTAGTATTGATGTGTGACCAAATTTTGGTTATTGGACACTTGATTTTGCAAATTCAAACTTAACACATGACTTTTTTGTGAAGAAACTTGTCCTAGATTTTGTTGTGATATAAGTCCTTCTAGAATTTGGAATTGTGGTGGAGGGATATAGGTTTGAGGACCCATTTGATTTTGTATTGTTTGTGGTATTCCTTGATGTCTGGAAAATGGTTGAGATCCTTGAAGTTGATATGATGCCACTTGGTGGTGTGATGTTTGTGGAAAACCTTGATTTTTGATCAATGGATTTTAAGGGTTACCTTGATTAATTTTATTTTGGGTTAATGGATTTCCTTGATGTTGATGCACTTGATGTTGGACCATTTAATTTTGGGGATCAACTTGATAGTGCTCTGATAATTGATTTGATGTTTGATTTCCTTGATTTTGATTCATTTGTTCTTGGAGGTTGCCTTGGGGATTTTGACTCACTTGGTTATATATTATGGGCATTGGTTTGAAAATTTTGGGTATCATAGTATATTAAAGTGTATACCCTTGCATTTTCACACTTGTTTGGGCTCGCCTTGTTTTATTTATGATTATTTATGACTTAATTGGTCCTATTTTTTGTCCACAATACCTATGAATGACATATTTTTTGGTTAATCCCGACATTCTCTAATGCATAAACGCTAATTTAATGACTCCATCAATGTATCCTTGATTTTTGGGTTGGGACTAAAATGCCACCTAGGGCATCTTAGTCCCCCAAGGCTCTTGGAACCCTTATTTTGGCATCTCTAGATTGGGCCCCTTTTTGGTGTCTGTACCCCAAGTTTTTAGGACTTGGGACTAAGACTCCACATAGGGCATGTTATTCCTCCTTGAGTCATTTTCAAGATTTAATTTCAAATTTTGGCAAGGTTTAGCCTCCTTTTTTCAATGAATTCATATGTCAGCTTGGTGTGACATAATTTTGGGATTTAAAGCATAGATAAGTATAAATACAAGGTTTCTTCATTCATTTCAACCCATCTTTTGTGAGATCTTTTATCATAGCATAATTGAGTTCACAAGAGCATTCAAGAGCAGATTCATCAAGCATTTGAAGCCATTTTTAGGTTCAAGCATCATATACAAGTGTTTTCTTGCATAATGTGTGTTTTTGTGCTAACATTTGTGATGTAGGGTTTTGATCCAAGCAAAGCTATTCAAGTTCAATCTATCAAGCATTCAAGATCTGTATCCATTGTAGCCATTACACACAAGTTTGCAGACTTTACAAGGGTTTGGTGAGTTGTAGCATTGCATGTTGTTGATTCATCATTTCTCCATTTCATCTCATTTCATCTGCATGGGAACTCACTTATAGGCCTCATTCAAAAGTTTTAGAACCTAACACCGGAAGGGAAGCTTGTGAAAACCTTGGAGCTTAGGATCCCATTCAAAGTTTGCAGAAATTCAGAACGAGACTAATATGCCATCTTGGGTTTTTTAGTCCTCCCAGGCTCAATTTTCAAAGATTTTCAGAGATCTGGCTCTAGGATCCAAAGACTTCACATTTACCTTGAAAAATAGCTACGAGACTAATATACCATCTTGGACGTCTTAGTCCTCCACGACATATTTTGGCAGTCTGCTTACATTTCTAGAATCCTCACGACATCTCCATCTTTCCCAGGTGCACACATATCATCTCCTTGTTGCATAATTTCATCATTTGCATCTTTCATTTAGTTTGCATTGATTAGTTTTAGGTCATTTTGCATATCACAGTGTATTTTCAAACATTTTCTTTTCCAAGCATTTGCTTGGTGGTGAACCTATTACAACTTAAGAAACACTTCCTAGGGCCCTCCTAATTCTGAATTGGATCCTAGAGAGGTTGTTATTCAATCCAATTAGGACTCTTAGGACATTAGTGAATGGTTGAATGAAAAAGTGCATTGTTCTTCATATTCATTGCATTCCTATTGCATTCAATTTCTTGTTTCTAGCTACTTTGTCTTGCACTTATTTGCACATTTTCTTTTATGAGCATCAGCATACTACATAGGCAATCTATAAACAATGTTGAAATTCCAAAATTTCTTGTTTTCATGCAAAAATACCTCTGCTAGGACTAAAACACCCTTCCAAGTGTCTTAGTCCCTCAGTATTTTTGCTTCAAAAATTTCTCTCTATTGTTTGTTGTCTGTTTCAACCTCTGAAACTTCAAAATCTCCCCATGAGGACCAAGACTCCCTTCATAGCATCTTAGTCCCTATTGACTTTGAGTCTCAGGTTTTCAGGGTCTGAAATTGATTTTTTGTGCTTCTATGGGTTGCTTTCTATTTTCTATTTCTATTTCCATATTTGTTGTTATTCCATTTTCTTTCATTTCATGTGCATTTGTTCAATATTATATCATGGATATGTGCTTTGGAAAATTTTGGATTTCCTTGAAATCTTTGGTAGATATGTCAAATTGTGCCTTTGGTAGTGACCCTAATGAAATTGAACTCACCCATGCTCACTCAACTTCTAATGCATGTCCTCCTCGTGATGTTGACACCATTGGAGAAGAAGATGACAACATAAATCAGTTCATAAATTATTGTCTTAATAACCTTGAAGCTAATGCATCCTTCTATCCTTCCATGAAACAACCAGATCCTCCCACAATACCACCTCTTGAGATGTTTGGTTACTTACATCCTAAAACTAAAGAAAAAGTTGAACCTAAGTTCCCTACAACAAGTGAACCTAGTTCCTCTAAACAAACAAACACTCAACCCTTTTATGATAACAAAGTAACAAACACTACAATCAATCTAGAAGAAACATATGGTAAAGGTTTCAACATCTTGAGGAAACAAGGATGTGACACAATAAGTGAACATAAAATTCCTCAACTCTTAGAGAAAAAACCAACTGATGAAAACACAAAAGAATTAGGATACCAAGATCCCTCTTTAATGAAACACCTCCTAGATAATATCTAAGACTCCAAAGTGATGGTACGGTGATCTTGGATTCTCCTCCTGACTTGAATATCCTTCTCCCTCAAGAACAACCAATAAATCATAACAATAACAAGGATAAAGATACAATAACCTTAGATCCTCCTCCTTCGTGATAAACTCGAGAATTTGGTAACATTAACAAGATCTTTCACCTCCCTTTCCCTAAACAGGAAAATGAAAAGGCATTACAAATGCTTCTCTGCCATGATCTAATAGCATTAATTTCCATATCGTACTAGAGTCAAATTTCCTAAAGATCCAACGAAGTATTGTGCATACCATTGAACTTATGTACATAGTACTAATGATTGTCAGGCCTTATAGAATATATTGGATAGGTATAATGTTCCTCAAAGCATTAAATATATTGAATAGAACCTCTTCATCATGCAATGGTTGTAGAATACTCTATTCTCACCATTACATGATCTTTCCCATCATCTACCTCAACCCATTCTTGTGTTACACTAAGCCAGGACAAGAAGTTGTTTGTGTTTTCCTAGTAAGGCATTTGTTGTTGTCCCTTTGGTCCATTATCTACTTTCCGCTTATACAAACTAAGGTTGGGGAGGCATATGACTTACTTTAGGTTGACTTGCCTATGCCTTACTAGTCCTTTTCATTTTATTTTTGTTTTCTTGCATGTGTGTAACGTGATCCCCCTTGATGTTATGTTTGATGTTTCTCTCTCTCTGTGCATTCCTCTATTTGTACCTTCATTCTTCTATATGTCGTATACTTTTTCCTTATGATTAATCTTTTTATCATTGACTTTTATTTTCCTTTTGGGTATGACGCAAGGCATTGAGACATTCATGTATCCTTCATGTTGAACCAAAAGATTTTTCATTACCTTTTCTTTACCTTTTATTTTCCTTTTCGTTTTTCTCGTTCTTTCCTTTTGGGGATGACACAACGCTTTGAGACACCCTATGTCTCTTCCATGTTGACCCAAAAGGATCTTTCTTTTCTTTTTTCTCGCTCTCTTTGTGTCATTCTTCTAGTTCTGTGTATTTGGCAAATGATGATAGTTCCAAGCTCTCTAATATCATTGTAGCAAAGAACATACTAACCCCAAATCCATATATCCCTTATGTGTTTGGTGTTTTCATTTTGGGGGAAACCCCTTTCTTTTCCTTTTCTCTTTCATGACGTAGCTTTACTTGGAAACATATGACTTGGCATAGGGCTTTCCAAGTTAGCTCTTATGTCTTCCTTCTTGATTGCATTTTCATTTTTTCTACTTTATATTAATTGCTCACAGCATGGTGTTAGCAATTCCTTTAAAGTGGGGCACACATTAGTATTATTTTCACATGATTTCGCTTGCATTTTTTTCCCCTCCTTTTCATGTTCTTTGATGTGATTTTCTTACTTCACGCAACATGTTTTCCTCTTTGTGGTGACATTGGGAATAATATAATTCAAGAGCGTGATCTATCTTAGCATATTATATTCCCCTCAATGGTGATGTGACGTAGTGTTACATCCCTTAAGTGGTGAGTCTTTTATCCTTTGATTGGTCCCCTCTTGGAGGCATTAGGAACAATGTCCCCTAAGAGTAATACCTTGCATGAACCAAGAAAAATCCCTTTGAACATCCCTCTTTCTTGTTGCATTTTCTTTGCGTTTTTGTCCTTATTAAAGTCATGGAGGTATGGCTTTGATATGGACGGCCTTGGGGCTCACCTAGTGAACAACTAGCTTCACTAGCCCTTGTGAGCATGCGTTTATGTACCCTATTAAAGCCATGGAGGTATGGATTTGATATGGTCCCCTGGGGCTCACCTAGTGAACACCTAGCTTCATTAGCCCATGTGAGCATGCATTTTTGTGCCTTATTAAAGTCATGGAGGTATGACTTTAATATGGTCCCCTGGGGCTCACCTAGTGAACACCTAGCTTCACTAGCCCATTTGAGCATGTGATTTTTGTGCCTTATTAAAGCCATGGAGGTATGGATTTGATATGGTCCCTTGGGGCTCACCTAGTGGACACCTAGCTCCCACTAGCCCTTGTGAGCGTGTGTTTTGTTTGCATAGTAGATAGTACGTTCCACTTGTAAACTTCTTTTTAGACAAATAGACTAGAATTGGTCCACCATGTTGGATGACCAATCGAAGCTTGATCTTTTTCTTTTTTTTTCTTTTTCATTTGCCTTTTTCTTTTCTTTGATGGTGTATGTTTATGATTTGGTTATGGCTTCATATGTCATCCACAAGCATGTTTGTTTGTGCTTATGCTGGTTCTTCCATAGGATCTTGATCCTGGGGGCTTGGCCACCCTCTTGATTATTGTCATCCTATCTTGCTAACATTTGTACATTTAAACCCCTCTTGATTGCGTGGTTGGATACTTTAGTGTGAGTTTGAAGCAATTTCATCCTCTCACTAAAGTGGGGGCTAAATGTAATGTAGTAAAGTGCATACCCTTGCATTTTCACACTTTTTTGGGCCCGCCTTGCTTTATTTATGCTTCTTTATGGCTTAATTGGTCCTATTTTGTATCCACAAGCCCTATGAATGACATTATTTTCTGGTTAATCCTGACATTCTCCAATGCATAAATGCTAATTTAATGACTCCATCAGTGTGTCCCTGATTTTTGGGTTGGGACTAAAATGCCACCTAGGGCGTCTTAGTCCTCAAAGGCTCTCGGGACCCTGATTTTGGCATCTCTAGATTGGGCCCCTTTTTGGTGTCTGTACCCCAAGTTTTTAGGACTTTGGACTAAGACACTACCTAGGGAATCTTAGTCCTCTTTGAGTCATTTTTGAGATTTAATTTCAAATTTTGGTAGGATTTAGCCTTCTTTATTCAATGAATTCATATGTCGGCTTGGTGTGATATAATTTCGGGATATTAAGCATAGATAAGTATAAATGCAAGGTTCCTTCATTCATTTCAAATCAAGTCTTTTGTGAGATCTTTTATCATAGCATAATTGAGTTCACAAGAGCATTCAAGATTAGATTCATCAAGCATTTGAAGCCATTTTCATATTCAAGTATCATATCAAAGTGTTTTCTTGCATCATGTGTGTTGTTGTGCTAACATTTGTGATGTAGGGTTTTGATCCAAGCAAAGCTATTCAAGTTCAATCTATCAAACATTCAAGATCCATATCCATTGCAGCCATTACACACATGTTTGTAGACTTTACAAGGGTTTGGTGAGTTGTAGCATTGCATGTTGTTCATTCAACATTCCTCCATTTCATCTCAGTTCATTTCAAGGTTTAATTACCAACAAGGGGTTTGGCCAAGGAAAACCCCCATTGAGTAACAAACACCAAGTTTTTCCCATCCTACACATTTGTGATTGCAGATCTATGTTGTGGACTTGAAGATCACTTAGAGTGCAAAGTTGCAAAATTTGTATTACAAAGTTTTCATCTTTGTGAAAACTCACTTACATGCCTCATTCTGAAGTTTCAGAACTTGAGACTGGAAGGGAAGCTTGTGTAGACCTTGGAGCTTAGGATCTTGTTCAGAGTTTGTAGAAGTTCAAAATGGGACTAATATGCCATATTGGGCATCTTACTCCTACTAGGCTCAATTTTCAAATATTTTTAGAGATCTGGCTCTGAGATCCAAAGACTCTGCATTTTCCCCGAAAAACAATAGTAGGACTAATATGCCATCTTGGGTGTCTTAGTCCTCCACAAGATATTTTGGAAATTTGTTTACATTTGTAGAATCCTCACAACATCTTCATATTTCCAAGGTGCACACATATTGAATCTCCATGTTGCATAATTTCATCATTTGCATCTTTCATTTAGTTTGCATTGATTAGTATTAGGTCATTTTGCATATCATTGCGTGTTTTCAAAAAAAATCTTTTCCAAGCATTTGCTTGGTGGTGAACCCCTTAGAACATAAGAAACCCTTCCTAGGACCCTCCTAATTGTGAATTGCCTCACCTAGAGAGGTTGTTAGTTAATCCAATTAGGAATCTTAGGACATTAGTGAATGGTTGAATGAGAAAAGTGTGATATCCCAAAAAGGTATCCTTTTTTCCTCTTCATCAGGTATTATATGTGAGTGGAGGATATGGTTGTGCATGAAATTTTGGTGCGATATTTGTGTTATGGGGATGTGATGTAAGTGGAATGTTTGGATGTTCAGGGTGTTGAGGGATGGGGATGCTTGTGATTTGAATACCCAAGTTTATGTTGTTCCCTAGACTTTGAGTATAACCAAGTTGTGTTCCTTGTTGAGTTGCAAGGTTAGATAAATCCATCCTAGTGATTGTAGGTTGGCTTGGTCCATGTAATGAATATGTTTGTGGCATAGATTGAATTAAATTTTGAGATGATTGACCCATGTTTTGAGAAGGTTGACCCATGGATGCAATGTTTGACAAGGGTTGGTCCCTAAGTGTGTTCAAATCAAATGTAGAAGGGAGTTTAACTCCTTCTTTTGCTAATGCCAACATATATTGGGTGGGATTTAACTTCATCATGGTGTTGAGAAGATGATGAACCTTAGCATCTTGTTGCATCTCAAGTATCTCATCTATGGTAAGTTCCATGGGATTGTTGGTGAAATCTTCTATATGAACCCCCATTTCTTGGGAAGGTTGAGATGGTTGTGTTATATTTTGTGGTGGAGTTGTGAAACCTCTAGGGTTGAACTCTTGCATTCCAATTTTTTGTTGGCTTGTATCACTCATGATAAGTAGATTTAGGTTTTTCTTCATGTCTCTCTTGTGTTTTGATCTTGTTTTTAGCATAAAACTGTATCAACCTTTGGTGTAGTATGATGCATGATTTATATTGCCTAAACTATTGGGTTGATTCAAATTTTCCTAAAAGAGAACCTCTAAAGGATTTAGAACCAATGATGAGGTGATGAAAAAGGTGAGTGATGTGAATGATAAGGAACTCTCAATTTTGGATAAATCTAGACTTAAGTATTGATATGTGTTTGATGAGGATGATAATTAACTTGCAAATCCTACTAGTAGACTTGTGACTCTAGGATAAGTGTGTCCAAAAGAATGATTGCTAACCCAACTAGATATTTGAAAAAGGATATGTTTCCAAATATGTAGCTAAATTAGATGATGTTTGATGAAAACTTGGTCTAGGAGATTTGTTCAAGTCCAAAATTTGAAGTTGAACTAGTGAGATGGGATGCTAAATGGTTTGATGTTTGGATGCCAATGTTATGGTTGATGTTTTGATCCTAATGTTATACCTAAGAGGGACTTGTGACAAGATCAAGGTATTGAGAAACATGCATTTTCCTTTGAGTGTTTATAAACCTAGAAGATGAAGGGACTTTGGTGTGATGTTTCAAGGTGTGATATACCCAATTTTTTTTTTATAAAAATAGCCTTAAGAATGCATTTCCTTGTTTTCCTTTGTTGTTGGAGACCAAATTTTTTTGAATATATGACCAAGGTACACCTGCTTCATAGTTCAATTCTTAAAATTTGATTTACTGTGAAATTGTTTTTACCACAAGGATGTCTGGATTATGTTTGAATATAAGATGTCTACAACCAAGCAATTTTTTTCCACAAAGCTTAAAATTTGTGAAAATTAAGATGGTAAATCATAGTCCCCTAGGTTGACTTTGAACCAATGAGTAGAGATATGAACCCAAATACTAGGAAGCCACTAAGATATTGTTTTGATAAAAACAAGATGTATTTAGGGACATACAGTAGTAGAGTGCTCTTCAAGTGTACTCCATTATATTCAAAGGGTTTAAATTTTTTGTGTCAATGTTGATGTTTGTTTTGAGTTTAAATGTTAATCAATGTGTTCATTGACTCAGTGGGTGAGGGGATATTTCTCAAACCTTCTTCCATAAGGTTCACTAGTCTAGGGGTATGTGCAGGATCATCATGGAAAAAATAGGCCCTTAAGTGGCAAAAAATTCAGAAAAATCAGGGTTAGGCAACTTGACGTAAAAATTTGAATAAGTTATCTATATTATTTCAAAAATATGTAAGAATAGAATCTGTAGCAAATTGAATGTAGTTTCTAAACTACTAGGTTTGTTTAAAAAAAAAAATCTATTTGACCTGAAAATTTGAAATTTCAATGCAGTGGTAGTTAAATTTCAAGGAAAAAATAAGAAGTAGGTGTTTCTCTAACCACCCTAACCACAATAAAATGATAATGTTTTATTATAATATTTTAGATATAAGTAGATGACTCATGCCCCGATGTGATGCATATACTTTTGTAATTTTTTTCCAAGTAAATAATTAATTATGAATTTTTTATTACAACTTTTTAAAAAATATAAAAAACTCGTATGTTTGACCACCTTAACTTGGTCAAAACTTCATGAAATTCAATTTTTCTGTTTCTAATCCTATAGTATGCGAAGCATAGAACGTGACACATGTCTTGGATTCAAAAAATGTGATACTGTTTGAAAGGTATAGATGTTTTTCAATCAGCCTATCAATCAGGACTTTAGTCGTAATTTGAATAGAAAATGAATAATAATTACTTATTAAATTCAAAGTAAAGAATAATTTATATTGGTGGAAAGCTGAGAATATCCTTTAAAAACCCTTTTCGTTTCATCAATTTTGGGTAAAAAAATAGTCGTCAGCCACATACCCATCATATTGCCACTTTTTGGCCCATCATGATCGTGGACATACCCCTAGCTTGAACAAGATATTAGTCAATTACAATCTAGAGGAGTAAAGGTACATTTCTTCATAGAAGGCTTACCTTACCCTCGAAAGAGTGATGTAATCAGTATCAATGGAGGGGTCAAATAGGACATACGAAGGTCATGTACCACCTTGATACACATGGCTTTATAAAATAGAATGAACTCTTAAGCCTTACGCCTCAACCATAGACCAAACATGGTAAGTAACTTCTAGAATGGTGCTATTACAATTTCACTACAATAGCTGAAAGGATTTCTTGACATAAATAATTTCACCAAGAATGCAGATTTGATCTTCGTAATGAAATTTGTATTGGGCTTTTGTTCATCATGGAGTATGTAACTTCACAAGTTCTCCTTTTTTATGCTTTGGGCTTTGAAATTTGTAAATATTTGTAATTTCTTACTTAATATTTAGCCAAGAGAATAGAGGTGAAATAGGAAAGCTGAAATTTCAAAATTGTTCTTGAAAATCAATTTCTAGTTCATGAAGCCATTATAGTTTGTAACATTGTATTGTCTTGCAGTGGAATTGGCAGTCTATTTTGATTGGAGCATTTTTCCTAATGTTTCTAATGGCTTCCAAATTTATTGTAAGTCTCTGACCTTCTCCTTATGTTTCTTATGGCAATCAAAATTACTGTAAGTCCCATATATCCAACACAAGGGGAAAAAATATCATGTTTTAGGTAGTTTACATCCATAAGGCTCATCTTAGAAATATGTCATGTAGCATTTGTTAATTGGATGAAAAGAACATACAATTACAGGTAAGACACTCTCCTCCTATAGTCAACTCTGACAGGGTAAAAAAAACAAGCGACTTTTCTAGGTTCTTGTTGTGGCTCCACTCATCTCCGACATTTTGACTACTCTCGTTGTTTTTCTTACACATGCAAACAACCATGGTGTGAAATTTGTATATATTCATCTACTTATCATGGTTATTGGTTTTCCTAAAAAATTATTGGAGGGAGGTGGTAAGTGGAAGAGAGGATCAATTTATAACGGTTGTTTTCAGGTTATGTAGGTTGCTTTCAATATCTAGGTTCCTACTTTGAACTTCTGATATTGATCATGTGGGACACATTAAAAAAGAATAAACCCAAGTTCAGCAAATGAAATTGCTTTAAAGGATGCCCTTCTTCCAAAAGGTGCTAAGATTGGTTTCATAGAAGCTTTGATTGCACTTAAATAATAATAAATGATCTATTTTCATTAAAAATAAAGATTTCGAGCCTTCAAATTTATTTTTATTTTGAGCCTTAATGACATGATTAATTATTAGTAGATGATTAAATGTAATACTGGAGTATACCTTGTCAGGTTGATGTTAATCAAAGTGGACTGAGGTTATCAAATTATGAACATCAATAAATAAAATCTATTACTAGAAGAGCATTAAATAGTAGATTGTAGGGTGTATTTATACCTTGTAATGAAACTTGACTGACATTATTTGTAAACATGTAAGGACCATTATAGGAAGCTATTGCAATAGGAAGAACATTTGCTACTTTAAAGGATTATCATTTGGATGGAAACAAAGAAATGATAGCAATGGGCATTATGAATATAGCTGGTTCATTGACTTCTTGCTAAGTTGCAAAAGGTATTTTTAAATTATTCATTTGTGATCTGCTCTTTACATTTTTGAACATAAAAATGAAATTATAGAATCCATTTGGATATTAAATCTTGGGTTGTTTTCTTTGCGGGCTCCTTCTCACGCTCAATAGTAAACTATAATGCAAGCTTGCAAGTTGTACAAGAGTTTTTAATGGTTTTTTGTCAATCATAGTTCTACTTACACTTTCAGTGCTTACACCACTTTTCCACTATACTCCAAATGCAATCTTGGCTTCCATTATCATCTCTGCAGTCATGAGTTTATTGCCTGTATGGGAGACTTTCTCGGTGTAGTATTTGTCTCCATTGAAATTGGTCTCTTGATTGTAGTTAAGTGATACTTTATTTCTTGTAGCATTATTAACTGAAGGAAATAAAAGGAATGATTATGTACAGTGGGTGTTAAGCATAAAAATAACTCAATATGGGACTGGAAAAACAAGGGAAATATTCTGCTTACATAAATGTAACCTCAATGTATTAGTAGTTTTTAATTATTCTTTTCTACTAGTATTTATTATTAAAGTGGGTAGGCTCTTTAATTTTTCTTGCACTGGCTATGATATATTTAACTAACTTCACCCAGACCTCAAAACATCCTAACTCTATTCAAACATTAAGAGAATGGACTATTTGTAATTACGCCGATAGGCGTACACTGCTGCGGCATTTGATCCGTGTACACAAAAACTGTATAACGTCAGCTTTGATAAAATAAAATTTCCAAAATCTTTACGTGTGTATAAAAACAGACCACGGAAGCAATCTGAAGGAATTGAGATATGATATAGACGTGACCAGGTGCAGTTTTGTAGAATCCATTCTGTGTGAAGGAATTCGTTTGGTGAGAAATTTAGCTATGAGGAGAAGACAAATGTTTGCGGAGAAGATGGAGAATTCTACTGTAATGTTCTCTGCAGTTGACGGAAGCAATCTGAATTCCGCTCCCTCGCTGAAAGTGGTGAGTTTGTCAGATAACACCAGTAGTAGTGATGCGAACGGTAACTTCAACGGCTCCTACAATTTTAACATGCAGTTCAATCCCACCTTAGCGACCATCATCTTCGTGTTGTTCAGCATCTTATTCGGTATGGGCTTTTCCTCCTCCTTCATTCGCCGCCGGCTGATAAGATTGGAGGGCAGTAGAGCTTTCAGAGTAGGAGGCATGGATAATAGTAACACCGTTGAGGCGGCCCGGGGACTGGAGCGATCGATCATCGAGAGCTTTCCTGTTTTCAGCTACAATCTGGTGAAGGGGCTCAAAGCACAGGCCAAGGGCTCCGAGTGCGCGGTCTGCCTCACCGACTTCGAGGACGACGAGATGCTGCGGTTGCTTCCCAAATGTAGCCACGCCTTTCATCTGGAGTGCATCGATACGTGGCTCTGCACCAACACAATGTGTCCCCTCTGCCGGACGAGCCTTCTGTCCGAGGGTGACTCCAACGCCACGAGTACCGAAAATGGTGGTGTCGAACCGCAGGCGTCTTCCGAGCAGCTCACGATCGTTGCCGACAACGGAGGCGATGTTAGCTGCCATGGGAGCATCCGCAGAGATATTTCAAACGACGAGGCACCGAGAGGAGCTGCGGGTAATGATTCGATAGGACACTCATTGATAATGGTGCAAAAGGAGTTGAAGCAGAGCAAGGAGTGGTACATCGTCACGGCCGACGGTCTCAGGCCCGGGTTGTACAGTAGCTTTGCGGGCAAGAATCAGCCATCTACTTCTTTCGCTCCGCCCGCGTACTCTAAGCCTTGCGGTTCTGCGAATGATGCGGAGAACATATCGAAATCGGAAAGGTGGGGAAACATTTCTATCAATCCAGCCTCATTTTTAAGGACTTTTTCTACTTGTGTTACGGCTGGAGATAGAGATCAGGTTGGGCTTGAGCATCAGCTTTAGTATGCGCTTTCCTCATGCTCGAGGATTCCCTATGATCCAACATCGGTACGTTGCCATTGCTTAATCATGTCATGTATGCTTCATCTATGGATAAGGGTAAGTGTAGAATACATCTATTCAAGCACCAAGAGAGGATAGGGCTATATAACTATTCCCCATGAGCGTCGGAGTATGTTCATCACCAAACCTATTGTGGTAATACTTGAGGTGTACTATTTGACATTCATAATCAACCTTCTGTTGGTAATTACACTCACTAAGTACTCTTGACATCTTAATCCCATCCCATAATATTTGATTTATGTATTTGTATAGCTTTATTATTCCTTTTACAGTGCAGGTAATTCAGATCTGAGCACAGTAAACCTACAACCTCATTTCAAGTATTATTCAAAAGCAATCTAATAGCAAAATCCTCAACAATCCAACGAAACAATTTCATAGAACTTCAAATTAACTTACTAAACTGAATGTGTATATGTAACTCCATTGACATGTCAAAAATAAGCTTGGCTATTGACATGTCAAAAATAAGCTTGGCTTGATTGTCTTGGTTTAGAGCTCTTGTATTAGGTTATGATTTGTAGATATCGATGTAGTGGTGTTTGATATCCTTATACGTTGAGCATTGTAACAGTAAATGTGTTTCATCTTTTGTTTTGATCAATGTTTTATAATTTTGTGTATACATTTGTGACCAATTGCAATAATTACACCTGATGTATGAAACAATCAACCAACCTCTACGAAAGAAAGAATAACTGCCTTGGAGGTTTGTTAAGCTTCAAATAGATTCTTAGTATAGGCAGATGAGATAGGGTAAAATAAGTTTAATGTACTCTAAGTTAAAATGATCTATAGGACCTGTAAGTTCCATTAAAGAATGTGTACATGTTTAGAAGATTGTTTTTGTAGGACCCGTAAGATATGTTAAAGTATGTTTACATATTTAGAAGATTGTTTCTTGAGGCCTTGTAAGATCTGCTACAGTATCTTCAGATTTAGGATTTTTGTTTCCTAGCCATATTTGTAAATCTTTTAGCCTTGTAATATTAGGCACCTGAATATGATCCAAAGAAAACTAAAATAATCTAGCATAATTGGAAATGGGAAAACACAAATAGAAATCTTAACTTACAAAACTAAAAGTGTCTATGTAACTCCATTGACATGTCAAAAATTATTCTGATGTAACCCCTCCAGAAATTAAAAATATCTATCAGCATAATATAGATATATTATGTATTGAAATAACTAAACTAGTAGTATTTTTCTTTAACAGTAACCATAAACCACCAATATACCTCAACATCTCATATTGACAACTGAAGTGCAGGCTATCAAATCCAAGACACGGTGAGGCTACTTGGACCCAGTTGGAATCACCTATCAAAACAAACTAAATGGATATATGATTACAAGTTAATTAATTTTTATTTCACTTTAAATTTCATTTAAAATTCAAGAATCTAAATATGTTATTATAGAACTTGTAAAATTGTCATTTCATATCTGTGTGTTTGTGTGTGAAATGATCAAGATAGAGTGATCAATTTGCTATTTACTGATTAAATTTTATTTGAATGTGCCCCATTATTGCATACCAATATCGAGCAAAACATCTTTTAAGACTTACAGCCTAAGCATGAGAATTACTGATTAATCTAGCAACTTAACTACCAACTGGGTCATATATAATAGTAATTAATGTCTATAGGAATGGGTTTTAGAGCTGATTCTATTCACTCCATTTTCTGAGCTAAAGTGATTCATTTGCCACTCGTTGATTTAATTTTGCTGAAGGTGCCACTTTATTGCACACCAATATCAAGCACAGTGTTCTTTAAAAAATTAAGCAAGCCCTAAACATTTACTTGTTAACTCTTTTAGATGGAGCATTTTTATTACATCAAAAAGACTTGTCATGATTGATGAGCTGACTTATGACTCGCTAATAGAATTGCAGGATAGCTTTTAATTTTATTGATGGCTTGAGGATAATAATGTCCTCTACAAATTGAAGATCGGGTTGTGCTGTCCTGTTGTTCAAGTTTCAAGATATAAGCTTTTTGTCCAAAGATCTGATGATAATAAAAAGATCTGGCAACAGCGGATCCCACTGTTGCAGATCCTAAAAGAATGATTCAACTAAAATTGTAGTTGTAATACCACAACTATAAACCCACTGAAAACAAATCAGCCATAGATAAAGAGAGAGATAAACACCCAGTTACTTTGATCAGATGCCTTGCACGTGTCCAGTTCAATGGACATACAAATCCTGTTTAATGAATACAAAATTTCCTGGGCTGTATATGCAATCAAGAACTTCAATACTTCAACAAATTCATCTTGGCTTAGAATGTATTGACAATCATCTTAGCTTCATCTCGGGAATATGAAATAAAACTTGTAAAATAGCTTAGAATGTATTGACAATCATCTTAGAAGCTATTGCATTACATAATAATATGGGTCTATCACTCTATAGAAAAGTATCATCATCCTTGGTAATAGGCATCATAGGGAAGAAGATGTTCTGATAATTTTAGTCTCATTGTTAGTTTTCAGCGCGGGGTCGAGTTTCCACCGGCAGTCTTCTTTCAAAAGCTACGAGTCTCTGAAATCCCCTTAAGATGCGTCTTCACCATGGAGCCATAAGAGTACAGCCATAAGCGTATGGAAGGCATCAGGATGGAGTGCTCAAAATGGACTGCAAACATTGAAACATCGGCATTGCGAGATGCAGCTTTTGTTTATATTCTTGTAAGACGCCACTAAAATTACGCAATCCAGTTTCTCCGCTTCATGGGAGCCATACCTGAATGTATATACCATCTTCTCTTGTAACATGGATTGGCGTATTGTGGGAGCCATACCTGAATTTATATACCATCTTCTCTTGTATCATGGTTTTAGCGCAGGGGTACTACCGTTCACGCTTTTCACGCTTATGAAAGATGTTGGGCAGAGATTTTTTTAAACGGGCTTAACAACAGAATATTTTATTTTGCTGATTTTGGCAGGACTATCAATATAAGCGGTGATAATGATTTACCAGCAAAGTCTGTAGCCATGAATGAGTACACACAGAGGTAGTAAGAGAATGAAAATGGGCAAGAGAAAATGACAGTGGAGAGAGGAGAGGGGTGAGCACAGTAAAGACAAGAACCAAAATGATACGGCCTTAAACCCATGTGAATGACGACCCCACTTTACATTTGTAGAAAAATAGAAACTTGCACCCTTTACCAAATAAAAAAAATGTCATTTATCGGATAGCATCATTTTTGCCAAATGCCAATTCTCTCGCTTTCCTTACCTTATCTTTTTATCATTTATCCCATCTAATTTATTTTAGAATGAGACGTATTATTGTAAAGTATCATAGTTTATTTATCTTATTAAATAATTTTTTTGTAGAGTATTTAAAATAAATTAAATATAAATGAATTAAATAAAAAGAAAATAATATACAAATAATATAAAATAAAATAAAAAAGGAACAAATAGTGATTCAAAGATTAATAGTTCATATTCCAAAAAATAAGGATGAGATGACAATAATTCTTTATCAAAAAGTGCAAAAGGAATGATCCCACATCAAACACATGAAGAATATGTAATCAACTCAGAAATACAAAGTTTTCGTATTAAGCTTAGGTGCAACCAAAGTAATAGAGAAATATTGAAGAAAATGGAATGAAAAAAAGTTAAACTCAAATATTTGAATACTTCTTCAAAATCTTCAACAATATAAGAGCTCAAAGATTCCCAAAAAAATCTGCACAATGATTATGTTAACAAGATAGTCCATTGTGACAATAGTGGCATGGTATGATGGTTAAGTTATTGTGGTTTTGTTCTTGCCATCAAGGTTCAAACCCCACTGAGGGTGTAATTGTTGAATGTTTAAATTGGGGATGAGGTCCCCATTTGTGACCTCACCGGTTCATAGCTTTGGGTCAAAAGCGTTTAACCCCTAATTAAGAAAAAAAAAGACATCCCATTTCCACCAGGGATTTACAGAATAAAACCCTCTCCCCCAATTCCCTCTTTGTCATAGCAACAAAAATGATTTTTTTTTTCTTTTTAATAAATAAAATCTTCTTTTATATATTTTCTCTTCTTCCTTGTAACTACTTGGGATTTGAATTATGTTTCTATTATGAAAAACCTTTCAAATCCCTTACTCAAAACATCTTTTCCATTTGACGTTTCTCCTTTCCCTCTAGTTCAATAGTTTTGAGGCACTCCTTGGTAGCTAAATCTATCATTGCATTTTAAACAAATGTTTGTATGCCTTTAGTGCATGGATTAGAAAAGAAGAGGCTACAGCCAAGAGATGCATGCAATTCTAACAAGAGTTGAGATTCTAGAGGAGAACATCACAACCATTCGAATACTTTCTTCTTCCAATGTCCATAGTTATTTTTTGTAACATATAATTTAGAAGTCTTTTGGCCTTTTCCAACTCTCCTACCTCACTTAACTCCTTAGCAAGAACCTTATATGTAATTTTATAAGGAACATATATCTAATTTGAATTCTTTCCCAAAGCAATTAATGTGCCCTCATGAAATACCCTTCCACATTTTCTTCAATAGATGTATTACTCCAACAAGCCCAATACTTTACAATTAAAGTTAGTTTAAGTCATATTCAATAAGAAAAATGTTTAAGTTGCATTAACTGGATCGTTTGTTTCTAATACCTTCACCTTTTCTCTTCCTACCCAGTCTTATTCCAAGCATAATTAGCACTCGGTTTCAAACCCATTCTCTTTCCAATCGTTGTTTTTGCATTCTCATCAAGGTGAATTATGTTCAGAAAAAGGTATGATATTGGAGGAGCATACCAAGCCACTATTAAACATATCATAAGAAGGCTTACATAGCTTTCTGCTTTGGTGCCAAGAAATAAAAAGTAAAAATTCTAAGCTTAGAAGAGAGTAATGTGTGTGGGTGCACATATATATTAGAGGGAAAAATGTAGCAACCTAAACTAGCATCTTTTTCTTGCTTATAGTTTTGATGAGGATAGAAAATAGTGAAAGATCAACCTCGATTGACAATAATGTAACTTATGCTAAGGGAATTGCAACTGACATACAACCCAAAAGAACTGCCAAAACATTTTCAAGTTGTTGTCTAAGGGCACATCACCAAATCCATCCCAGAGCTTCTGTGTATGAGAGTAAGAATGAAAATTTTGAGCAATCCAATAGAGCCCACACTTAAGTAGAAGATGAGATTTCCTTGCACACTTATTTTTAATCTCTTCATAATTGTGAAATTTGCACCATCTTCATAACCCTAAATAGTTGGAACTATAGCTTGAATGATAAACTTTTATATTTCCAAATGGAACCCACAAGATTTAACTTGTGCTCATTGATTATGGATATCTTCTTGGAATCAAATGCAACAGTGAATAGCTTCTCCTTGAATGTCCCAGATATCTTCTCAATATTTAGAATCCCTGAATATATTAGATATTATATAGACGAGATGAATTATGAAATAATATGGGCTTTAAAGCTATTATGTCATCCATTAGCTTCAAGTTTTCCCCTTGATAAAATTTAATAGCAACACCATTATGTGTCATCCCAATAGTTCTTCACTTTAAAACTTCACTATGTTGGTGTGGCTACCTATCATGAAATCGCTTTTTGAGTTGTGGATCAATTGAATATACAAATGAATTTATAACTATGATACTTGATAGTTTTGATTCCCTCTTAATATTACCCTTAGACATATCATTACTACTTGAATTTATGAAAAGGATCGATTTTGACATATGTTGCTTGGCATATTCCAATTCTCACTCTAGTAGTGTAACTTTGTAGATCAACCACTATTCTCCATACCTGATTCTTAGACTAATAAAATCAATTTTATTAAGAATCTTAATCGTGAAGAATAGCTTGTATTCGTTTTTTTTGTTTACAAGTTGATATCTTTGGATAGTGTGGTATGGGATGCCCTAGATGGAAATGTTTTTGATAAAGGGTAAAACGGGTTTTATAGGGACCCAAAACCACAAAGTTTACAACAGAAGAGAAAGGATAGAAAATTCCAACAAACACAACCAGGTACACAAAAGGTAAAAACTAGAACAAGTAGCAGCCATCAACAAAAGACCAGAAAGGTCAAACAAAAAAAGCCAACTAAAAACCAGTCACAATTAACCCAGAGTCTTCAGGATAGACTCTGTATCAGCCTCCAGGTTCTGCATACCTTGAACACCCTTCTTAAAGGTTTGAATCATTTGCGAAGTGGGGGGAGCCTCCTCTTCAAATTGGCCCTGGTTCTCTTAGAAATTCCAGCATCCTCCTCTTGGTTTTTTTCATTGGTTTCCTCCAGATCAACCACCAAAGACCCCTGTTGAGCTTTGTCCAATTTCTCAGTCATGGCATTGATGATGATGGCGTTGTGTCTAGCCATACGATTTTTTTGCTCGGCAACAATTTTGACAATATTTTTCATTTTCTCCACCTCAATTTCAACATTTATGTTCTTGCCAGCTTGGTATTGGGTATCTTTGTTGAGACTGTATTCTCTTCATTCCACCTGTTTCTTATCAAGCGCAGCAACCTTAGCTCCCAAATCTTCTAGTTTGCTTTGAAATGTTGCTCTATGTGTGGTTTTTAATTTTTGTGATGAGGTATAGATAGTTTTATTGTTGTAATGAACATAGTGAAATTGTAGGCTTGCAAGCTTATATATCAAGGTTGTGTTTGACCTTGGCAAGGCCCTACATGGCTTGTGTTTGGTCTCTTGGAAGGGGGTGAGTAAAATATGATGAATATATGCTCACTTTAAGTGGACTCATGTCCATTTTTATTGATAAAATCCTTTACTTACAAAGAAAACAAAATATATTAATAAGAAATTATATAATCTTTTAAAATACATTACTATTAATTATTAAAATACATACATTTATTAGATAAGGCATAATAGCACCTGATATTCATAATATTTAATGTATTATAAACATTAAGAAAAAAACATTGAAAATTCATAATAATAACACAATACAAATTTAAATTTAAAAATTTAAGAATTCAAGATTAAATAAATATAATAACATGTTTATTTTTTAATTTTGTATTTCGTATATGATAATATCGTTATAAATAATTTAAATGGGTAAGTGCAAAAAGATGGGGGACCAAAAAGGAGGCTTAAGTGGCCACTTTTTTTTTGAAATAAGGAAGTATTGACCTTGGACGTGAAATTGAGGATAGTTACACTCAAAATTATGTTTTACAACAAAAACAAGGATCGTAGTGCTTCGAGTCTACTTTCTAAACTACTAATTTATTTTGAAAATGGTTGAGATTAATGGGTTCAAAAGAGGCCCCCACATAAATCAGTGTTGTTTTTATCAGAAAAACATAACATAGCAACTTTTGTGGGAACGTAGCACATTGAACTTTTTTTTAGTATTTTTAAAATCGCTTCAGTGAGAAATTAGCTAGCAGTATGTAGTTGTTGCATGATTTTTCTGATAATTTTTTAATGAATATTTGATTTTTTTCTGATTTTCAAAGTGGACACTTCCTGAAAAATAGAATTTTGGAAGTGCCACCCCTACAAATTTTGGAAACTAATTTTTTTTATTTAATATTTATAGAATGGAGTCTAGTTTCTAAAAATGTAATTTATTTGAAATTTTGATGAACAATTAATTTATAACGAAAAAATACCAAACACTACTTTTTGCCAAAAAAGAGACAAACAAAAGAAATTATAGATCAAAGGCTTAACATTGTCAAAAAGTGAAAAAAATGCATCATTGGATAACTAAGAGAGAGCCTAACATTACCCAGGTGTTTGATTTGTTCGACATTAAAACACATGCAATCCTAATGGTGAGCACAAACCCGATTATGTGAAATATTGTAGAATTTTCAAAAACACGTCTTTGGTCATTGGGAAGGTCCTCCAAGCCTTTGGGTTGGTATTCCAAGGAAAATACCAAGCCCAAGTCTTAGGGATTCCCAAAGAAATATATGAGTGTGTTATAATGTGCTTGCGTTAT
>VDFB02178877.1:30640-56643 GCA_007258455.2 Sequoia sempervirens
ACAATGGACAGTCTTGTTAACATAATCATTGTGCAGATTTTTTTGGGAATCTTTGAGCTCTTATATTGCTGAAGATTTTGAAGAAGTATTCAAATCTTTGAGTTTAACTTTTTTTCATACTATTTTCTTCAATATTTCTCTATTACTTTGGTTGCACCTAAGCTTAATACAAAAACTTTGTATTTCCAAGTTGATTACATATTCTTCATATGTTTGATGTGGGATCATTCCTTTTGCACTTTTTGATAAAGAATTATTGTCATCTCATCCTTATTTTCTAGAATATGAACTATTAATCTTTGAATCACTATTTATTGCTTTTTTATTTTATTTTATATTATTTGTATATTATTTATATTATTTAAATTATTTTCTTTTTATTTAATTCATTTATATTTAATTTATGTTAAATACTGTAAAAAAATTTATTTAATAAGATAAAGAAACTATGATACTTTACAATAATACGTCTCATTCTAAACTAAATTAGATGGGATAAATGATAAAAAGGTAAGGTAAGGAAAGCAAGAGAATTGGCATTTGGCAAAAATGATGCTATCCGATAAATGGCATTTTTTTTATTTCGTAAAGGGTGCAGGGTTTAATTTTTTTACAAATGTAAAGTGGGGTCGTCATTCGCATGGGTTTAAGGCCGTATCATTTTGGTTCTTGTCTTTACTGTGCTCACCCCTCTCCTCTCTCCACTGTCATTTTCTCTTACCCATTTTCATTCTCTTACTACCTCTGTGTGTACTCATTCATGGCTGCAGAGTTTGCTGGTAAATCATTATCACCGTTTATATTGATAGTCCTGCCAAAACCTGCAAAAGAAATGTTCTGTTGTTAATCCCGTTTAAAAAAAATCTCTTCCCAACATCTTTCATAAGCGTAAAAAGCGTGAACGGTAGTGCCCCTGCGCTAAAACCATGATACAAGAGAAGATGGTATATAAATTCAGGTATGGCTCCCACAATACGCCAATCCATGTTAACCACATGTTAAGTTCTCAGGTAACCATCTTACAAGAGAAGATGGTATATACATTCAGGTATGGCTCCCATGAAGCGGAGAAACTGGATTGCGTAATTTTAGTGGCGTCTTACAAGAATATACACAAAAGCTGCATCTCGCAATGCCGATGTTTCAATGTTTGCAGTCCATTTTGAGCACTCCATCCTGATGCCTTCCATACGCTTATGGCTGTACTCTTATGGCTCCATGGTGAAGACGCATCTTAAGGGGATTTCAGAGACTCGTAGCTTTTGAAAGAAGACTGCCGGTGGAAACTCGACCCCGCGCTGAAAACTAACAATGGGACTAAAATTATCAGAACATCTTCTTCACTATGACGCCTATTACCAAGGATGATGATACTTTTCTATAGAGTAATAGACCCATATTATTATGTAATGCAATAGCTTCTAAGATGATTGTCAATACATTCTAAGCTATTTTACAAGTTTTATTTCATATTCCCAAGATGAAGCTAAGATGATTGTCAATACATTCTAAGCCAAGATGAATTTGTTGAAGTATTGAAGTTCTTGATTGCATATACAGCCCAGGAAATTTTGTATTCATTAAACAGGATTTGTATGTCCATTGAACTGGACACGTGCAAGGCATCTGATCAAAGTAACTGGGTGTCTATCTCTCTCTTTATCTATGGCTGATTTGTTTTCAGTGGGTTTATAATTGTGGTATTACAACTACTATTTTAGTTGAATGATTCTTTTAGGATCTGCAACAGTGGGATCCGCTGTTGCCAGATCTTTTTATTATCATCAGATCTTTGGACAAAAAGCTTACATCTTGAAACTTGAACAAAAGGACAGCACAACCCGATCTTCAATTTGTAGAGGACATTATTATCCTCAAGCCAGCAATAAAATTAAAAGCTATCCTGTAATTCTATTAGCGAGTCATAAGTCAGCTCATCAATCATGAAGTCTTTTTGATGTAATAAAAATGCTCCATCTAAAAGAGTTAACAAGTAAATGTTTAGGGCTTGTATTTTTAAAAATAACATTAGCGATATTGAGGTTATTGCAATAAAGTGGCGCTGTAGAATTAAATCAACAGGCGGAAATTGAAGAAACTACTCAAAGAACATACAGATAATCAAATAACACAAGATGTATGTGGTTCGGCTGTAGCCTACATCCACTGGAGAAGAGAGAGAGGATATTATTATTCATTGTTGTGTCTGGAGATTACAACGAATCTGCATATAAAGAGTTACAACAGCCTTAATTAGGCAGGCATAGATTAAGATGAATCCCACAATTCATGCATTATCCATAAATAGCTCAAGTTATAGATAGTTACAAATCCCGCAAATCTCTCTGAATCTCTCTTCTCCAACACTCCCCCTCAAGTTGGTGCGAAAATGTCAATAGAGCCCAACTTGGACAATACTTCTTGAAACTTGAGAGCCGGAAGACCTTTTGTAAATATATCTGCCAATTGCTGAGTTGTAGGGACAAAGGTCGTGCGGATGACATTGGCTTGCACATTCTCTCGAACAAAATGGCAGTCGACTTCAATATGTTTAGTGCGCTCATGAAATACTGGATTTGAAGCGATATGCATAGCAGCCTGATTATCACAGAATAATTCAGTTGGTAGAGACGAACCATAACCAAGGTCTTGCAACAGAGCTCGAAGCCATATAATTTCACTGGTAGTTGATGCCATCGCTCTATATTCTGCTTCAGCACTTGAACGAGCAACAACACTCTATTTTTTACTTTTCCATGTGACCAAGTTACCTCCAACAAAGGTACAATATCCAGTTGTAGACCTTCGATCAATTGGAGATCCTGCCCAATCAGCATCAGTATAGGCAGTAATAGAATTATGACTAGTCTTACGCATCCATATACCTCTGCCTGGGGACCCTTTTAGATACTGTAAAATTTTGGTGACAGCCTGCATATGTTGAGCCTTGGGAGCATGCATGAAACGACTTACCAAACTTACTGCATATGAAAGGTCAGGTCGAGTAATGGTTAAATAGATTAACCTACCGACCAACCTTTGAAACTGACCAATATCAGGCAACAATGCACCAGTATCATCCAATTTTCCTCCGCTATCCGTTGGCGTATCTGATGGTTTGATTCCAAATTTACCAGTTTCTTGTAACAAATCCAACACATACTTTCGTTGATTAAGAAAGATGCCATTTTTTGAGTAGGCAACTTCTAATCCTAGAAAGTACTTCAAAGTTCCCAAATCTTTAATGGCAAATCTATTGTGTAGCAGAATTTTTAGCTTAGAAATTGCATTTTGATCATCACCAGTAATGACTATATCATCAACATAAATCAGCACAACAACAATACCGGAGTTACTTCTTTTAACAAACAAAGAAGGATCTGCATTACTTCATTTCAGCCCATTCAACATAAGGACAGAACTAAGCTTAGCATACCAAGCCCGTGGAGATTGTTTAAGCCCGTAGATTGCCTTTTTTAATTTACACACTAAACCAAACTTGGCCTCTTGCGGATGCCCAGGTGGGATGCTCATGTAAACTTCTTCTTTAAGATCACCGTGCAAGAATGCATTTTTGACATCCATTTGAAACAATTTCCAGCCTTGATTGACGGCAAGGGAAATGAGGACCCGGAATGTGTTCATCTTTGCAACAGGCGCAAAAGTTTCCTGGTAATCTACGCCATATGTTTGTGTGAATCCTCTAGCAACAAGTCTGGCCTTATGCCGTTCTAAGGAACCATCACTGTTGTATTTATTTTTGTACACCCAACGACATCCAACAGTTTTCCTTCCTGGAGGTAGCTTAACAATCTCCCATGTGTTATTGTCATCAAGAGCTTGTAGCTCATCTTGCATAGACTTCCTCCAAACTGCAATGGAGTTAGCTTCTTTAAAAGTCTTAGGTTCTTGATTATGATCAACAGTACTCAAGAAAGCTAGGTGAGACTGAGAAATATTATTATAAGACAGGTGTGCCTGTATAGGATAAGATGTAGCATGATAAGTGAAGAAATCTTTCATTCGCTCTGGAGGACGAGTTGCTCTACTCGATCGTCGAGCAGCTTGAGGAGATGTGGGGATTGGTGGTGCTTCAGGAACTTCTGCATCATGATTAGGAACAACATCCTCATTGGTAATGGTGGGAAGCGGAACCGGGTGAGACATAGACTCCCCCTGTGGCTGACTCCCAGAGTCAACACAAGCTGTAAAAAAAGATTCAGATTCCACAAAATGGACATCATGTGAAACAACAATTTTACGAGTGACTGGATCATAACATATGTACCCTTTCTTAGTGGAAGAATACCCAAAAAATACACACCGAGTAGAGCGAGCTTCTAACTTATCTCTGTGTATTGCTTGCTGATGCACATAACAAACACATCCGAATACCCTCAAGTGTGAGATGTCAGGTATCCTATTTTTGAGTATCTCCAATGGTGACTTGAACTCAATAACACAGCTGGGAAGTCGGTTGATTAAATATGCAGCGGTCAACACACCATGAGACCAATATTGTTTTGGGACCTTTGTTTGAAACATAAGGGCCCGTGCAGTTTCAAGGATGTGTCAATTCTTTCTTTCGGCCACCCCATTTTGTTGTGGAGTGCTGACACAACTTGTTTGATGAATAATGCCTTGGCTTTGAAGATATTCTAAAAAAGATCCTTTAACATATTCGGTACCATTATCAGACCTAAAAGTTTTAATTTTAGCACCAAACTGATTAAACACCATAGTATGAAAATCTTTGAAGACAGAAGTCACTTCAGTTTTTTATTTTAACAAGTATAACCAGGTTGTACGAGAAAAATCATCAATGAACAACACAAAATATTTATATCCATCATAAGAATCAATAGGCGCAGGTTCCCATAAGTCAGAGTGAACTAATTCAAACAACTTAGTAGACATAGAAGACGAATTGACAAAAGGTAAATGTGTTTGTTTAGAAAACTGACAAACATCACAGACATCAGAATCAACAGAAGCAGAGGGACAAAGTCTTGACAAGATACGATTGGATGGATGTCCAAGCTGTTTATGTAAAGTGTGACTTTCAATTACACTACTGGCATGATACGCCTTATTGCAGGAGTTTAGAAAGTAAAGTCCATGTGAGTATGTTCCTTTACCAATCGTCTTCTTCGACTTTCGATCCTGAAAGATGATAGATGTTGGAGAAAATATGACATCACAATTTAAAGAATTAGTAATTTTTCCAACAGACATAAGTTGAACAGGGAAGGATGGAACAACCAGAGCATCAGATGGAGCATTATGAGAAAAGAAACTAATTTTACCACTTCCTAAGGCTGAAACAGTAGTTCCATTTGCAACAGAGATATCATGCTTATCAGTTTTCAGAATAAAATTGGTTACTGAAGGACTGTTGGCCATATGATCTATAGCTCCGGAATCAATAATCCAGGAATTAATTTTGGAATTGGAAGTAAGATAAGCATGAAGATTACCTGACACGTGAGAGGAAGTGGACTGACTGTTGCCAGAAGAGACAGTCTTACTGAGTTGTTGAAGAAGATGACCCAACTGATTGATTGAAAAAGAAGTCTCGGCTACAGCAGCATGATCCTTCCGACCCTTATATTCAGATTTGAGATGTGGATGTAATTCCCAGCAGTGATCCTTGGTATGCCCAGTTTTCTTGCAGTGATCACATTGATAGAGTTCCTTCTTACCCTTGTAGCGAGAAACATTCTTGTTTTTGTCAGAAAAGTGAGGCTTTCTTTTATCATCCTTTTCAGCCAAAAGGACATTAGATTCAATCTTCTCCGTTGAAGTTTTGGATTCTGAGCTCATAGTCTTTCTTCGAGTTTCCTCTCGCTGAATAATAGCACAAACACCAGCAAGAGTGGGTAATGTGGCATCCATCAGAAGATTGCGCCTTATGTATTCATACTCAGGCTTTAGGCTACGAAGTAGAGAGAAAATTTTATCCTCCTCAGCTCGTTTCAAAAGAGTTTGGGCATCAGTGGTATGTGGACGATACAGGTTCAATTCATCCCACAGTTTTTTAAGATTCCCAAGATGTTCACTAAAGGTTTTCTCACCTTGTTGGGCTGCAGCAATTTCAAGAGTGAGTTCAAAAATACGGGCAGCATTATTTTGGTTCCCATATAATTCAGCGATTGAATCCCACAGTTCTTTTGCTGAATTAGAAAAAGTGAAAATTTCGGCAATATGAGTTTCCATCGAATTGAGTAACCATGATCGAACAAGCTGATCATTGGATATCCAATCCTCATATCCCGAGTCAGTAGTTTGAGGACACGTTTTATCACCATTAACGAAACCAAATTTTTTCTTGCCACCAAGCGACAAAGTGACAGCTCTAGACCATGCTACATAATTGATACCATTTAACGGAACTGATGAAAGTCTCCAACTGGGATTCGAATCGAACTCAGCCATGAAAAAAGCAAGAAATAAGATGCAGAAAAAACACTTACAATGAAATCTCCGCAGCAGATTCAGAATACACCAGATTTCTGAGGCAGATCATAGGGAGAAGAGATAATCAAAAAACAGACCAAAGAGTTGTTTGCAAAGCAAAAAAAAGCGTGCCCCCTTTTCTGGTAAATGTCGCTGCAGATTTGAGTGGGATGGAGATTTGACCCCAAGGCGTAGTCAATAACCTCCTTAAACCATGCGCTTTATGCAAAAAACATAAGCCCTTCTGCGGTACCTTTACCAGATCGACTTGGATCGAGTTTTTAGAGGATCGTCCCTTCTTTGGTGTCTTAAGATCTAACTTGGGTGGTTTTAGGGGCCAAAAATGGCTCGAGAACCACAGTGCTTAATGAAGACACAAAAATGTGCCAGCTACCGTCGGCTTGGATTGGGTTTTAGAGGCTAGAGTTCCAAAAAAAACAAAAATGGCTTGATATGGCGCCACCGAAACAATGCCAAACTGAATCCAAACACAGCCCTCGAATGCCCAAAAACAAGGTCTCAAATGCCAAAAAAACTGGTTCTCAAACACCAACAACACAAGTCTCCAGACGGGTATCCAAAACCAATAGAATAGGAAATGAATGTCACGGCCTGCATAAAGGATAAATCGCTTTTGTTGCCTCCATAGATTTGAATTGGTCTGCACACAGCTTCATTTGTTGCAGCCTTATATCCAATCCTGCTCTGATACCATGAAGAAAATACTCAAAGAACATACAGATAATCAAATAACACAAGATGTATGTGGTTCAGCCGTAGCCTACGTCCACTGGAGAAGAGAGAGAGAGTATTATTCATTGTTGTCTGGAGATTACATCAAATCTGCATATAAAGAGTTATAACAGCCTTAATTAGGCAGGCACGATTAAGATGAATCCCACAATTCATGCATTCTCCATAAATGGCTCAAGTTATAGATAGTTACAAATCCCGCAAATCTCTCTGAATCTATCTTCCTAAAACAAAATGAATCACTTTAGCTCAGAAAATGGAGTGAATAGAATCAGCTCTAAAAGCCATTCCTATAGACATTAATTACTATTATATATGACCCAGTTGGTAGTTAAGTTGCTAGATTAATCAGTAATTCTCATGCTTAGGGCTTCTGTAAGTCTTAAAAGATGTTTTGCTCGATATTGGTATGCAATAATGGGGCACATTCAAATAAAATTTAATCAGTGAATAGCAAATTGATCACTCTATCTTGATCATTTCACACACAAACACACAGATATGAAATGACAATTTTACAAGTTCTATAATAACATATTTAGATTCTTGAATTTTAAATGAAATTTAAAGTGAAATAAAAATTAATTAACTTGTAATCATATATCCATTTAGTTTGTTTTGATAGGTGATTCCAACTGGGTCCAAGTAGCCTCACCGTGTCTTGAATTTGATAGCCTGCACTCCAGTTGTCAATATGAGATGTTGAGGTATATTGGTGGTTTATGGTTACTGTTAAAGAAAAATACTACTAGTTTAGTTATTTTATTACATAATATATCTATATTATGTCGATAGATATTTTTAATTTCTGCAGGGGTTACATCAGAATAATTTTTGACATGTCAATGGAGTTACATAGACACTTTCAGTTTAGTAAGTTAAGATCTCTATTTGTGTTTTCCCATTTCCAGTTATGCTAGATTATTTTAGTTTTCTTTGGATCATATCCAGGTGCCTAATATTACAAGGCTAAAAGATTTACAAATATGGCTAGGAAACAAAAATCCTAAATCTGAAGATAGTAGCAGATCTTACAGGTCCTCAAGAAACAATCTTCTAAATATGTAAACATACTTTAACAGATCTTACAGGTCCTACAAAAACAATCTTCTAAACATGTACACATTCTTTAATGGAACTTACAGGTCCTATAGATCATTTTAACCTAAAGTACATTAAACTTATTTTACCCTATCTCATCTGCCTATACTAAGAATCTATTTGAAGCTTAACAAACCTCCAAGGCAGTTATTCTTTCTTTCGCAGAGGTTGGTTGTTTGTTTCGTACATCAGGTGTAATTATTGCAATTGGTCACAAATGTATACACAAAATTATAAAACATCGATCAAAACAAAAGATGAAACACATTTACTGTTACAATGCTCAACATATAAGGATATCAAACACCACTACATCGATATCTACAAATCATAACCTAATACAAGAGCTCTAAACTAAGACAATCAAGCCAAACTTATTTTTGACATGTCAATGGAGTTACATAGACACATTCAGTTTAGTAAGTTAATTTGAGGTTCTATGAAATTGTTTCGTTGGATTGTTGAGGATTTTGCTATTAGATTGCTTTTGAATAACACTTGAAATGAGGTTGTAGGTTTGCTGTGCTCAGATCTGAATTACCTGCACTGTAAAAGGAATAATAAAGCTATACAAATACATAAATCAAATATTATGGGATGGGATTAAGATGTCAAGAGTACTTAGTGAGTGTAATTACCAACAGAAGGTTGATTATGAATGTCAAATAGTACACCTCAAGTATTACCACAATAGGTTTGGTGATGAACATACTCCGACGCTCATGGGGAATAGTTATATAGCCCTATCCTCTCTTGGTGCTTGAATAGATGTATTCTACACTTACCCTTATCCATAGATGAAGCATACATGACATGATTAAGCAATGGCAACGTACCGATGTTGGATCATAGGGAATCCTCGAGCATGAGGAAAGCGCATACTAAAGCTGATGCTCAACCCCAACCTGATCTCTATCTCCAGCCGTAACACAAGTAGAAAAAGTCCTTAAAAATGAGGCTGGATTGATAGAAATGTTTCCCCACCTTTCCGATTTCGATATGTTCTCCGCATCATTCGCAGAACCGCAAGGCTTAGAGTACGCGGGCGGAGCGAAAGAAGTAGATGGCTGATTCTTGCCCGCAAAGCTACTGTACAACCCGGGCGTGAGACCGTCGGCCGTGACGATGTACCACTCCTTGCTCTGCTTCAACTCCTTTTGCACCATTATCAATGAGTGTCCTATCGAATCATTACCCGCAGCTCCTCTCGGTGCCTCGTCGTTTGAAATATCTCTGCGGATGCTCCCATGGCAGCTAACATCGCCTCCGTTGTCGGCAACGATCGTGAGCTGCTCGGAAGACGCCTGCGGTTCGACACCACCATTTTCGGTACTCGTGGCGTTGGAGTCACCCTCGGACAGAAGGCTCGTCCGGCAGAGGGGACACATTGTGTTGGTGCAGAGCCACGTATCGATGCACTCCAGATGAAAGGCGTGGCTACATTTGGGAAGCAACCGCAGCATCTCGTCGTCCTCGAAGTCGGTGAGGCAGACCGCGCACTCGGAGCCCTTGGCCTGTGCTTTGAGCCCCTTCACCAGATTGTAGCTGAAAACAGGAAAGCTCTCGATGATCGATCGCTCCAGTCCCCGGGCCGCCTCAACGGTGTTACTATTATCCATGCCTCCTACTCTGAAAGCTCTACTGCCCTCCAATCTTATCAGCCGGCGGCGAATGAAGGAGGAGGAAAAGCCCATACCGAATAAGATGCTGAACAACACGAAGATGATGGTCGCTAAGGTGGGATTGAACTGCATGTTAAAATTGTAGGAGCCGTTGAAGTTACCGTTCGCATCACTACTACTGGTGTTATCTGACAAACTCACCACTTTCAGCGAGGGAGCGGAATTCAGATTGCTTCCGTCAACTGCAGAGAACATTACAGTAGAATTCTCCATCTTCTCCGCAAACATTTGTCTTCTCCTCATAGCTAAATTTCTCACCAAACGAATTCCTTCACACAGAATGGATTCTACAAAACTGCACCTGGTCACGTCTATATCATATCTCAATTCCTTCAGATTGCTTCCGTGGTCTGTTTTTATACACACGTAAAGATTTTGGAAATTTTATTTTATCAAAGCTGACGTTATACAGTTTTTGTGTACACGGATCAAATGCCGCAGCAGTGTACGCCTATCGGCGTAATTACAAATAGTCCATTCTCTTAATGTTTGAATAGAGTTAGGATGTTTTGAGGTCTGGGTGAAGTTAGTTAAATATATCATAGCCAGTGCAAGAAAAATTAAAGAGCCTACCCACTTTAATAATAAATACTAGTAGAAAAGAATAATTAAAAACTACTAATACATTGAGGTTACATTTATGTAAGCAGAATATTTCCCTTGTTTTTCCAGTCCCATATTGAGTTATTTTTATGCTTAACACCCACTGTACATAATCATTCCTTTTATTTCCTTCAGTTAATAATGCTACAAGAAATAAAGTATCACTTAACTACAATCAAGAGACCAATTTCAATGGAGACAAATACTACACCGAGAAAGTCTCCCATACAGGCAATAAACTCATGACTGCAGAGATGATAATGGAAGCCAAGATTGCATTTGGAGTATAGTGGAAAAGTGGTGTAAGCACTGAAAGTGTAAGTAGAACTATGATTGACAAAAAACCATTAAAAACTCTTGTACAACTTGCAAGCTTGCATTATAGTTTACTATTGAGCGTGAGAAGGAGCCCGCAAAGAAAACAACCCAAGATTTAATATCCAAATGGATTCTATAATTTCATTTTTATGTTCAAAAATGTAAAGAGCAGATCACAAATGAATAATTTAAAAATACCTTTTGCAACTTAGCAAGAAGTCAATGAACCAGCTATATTCATAATGCCCATTGCTATCATTTCTTTGTTTCCATCCAAATGATAATCCTTTAAAGTAGCAAATGTTCTTCCTATTGCAATAGCTTCCTATAATGGTCCTTACATGTTTACAAATAATGTCAGTCAAGTTTCATTACAAGGTATAAATACACCCTACAATCTACTATTTAATGCTCTTCTAGTAATAGATTTTATTTATTGATGTTCATAATTTGATAACCTCAGTCCACTTTGATTAACATCAACCTGACAAGGTATACTCCAGTATTACATTTAATCATCTACTAATAATTAATCATGTCATTAAGGCTCAAAATAAAAATAAATTTGAAGGCTCGAAATCTTTATTTTTAATGAAAATAGATCATTTATTATTATTTAAGTGCAATCAAAGCTTCTATGAAACCAATCTTAGCACCTTTTGGAAGAAGGGCATCCTTTAAAGCAATTTCATTTGCTGAACTTGGGTTTATTCTTTTTTAATGTGTCCCACATGATCAATATCAGAAGTTCAAAGTAGGAACCTAGATATTGAAAGCAACCTACATAACCTGAAAACAACCGTTATAAATTGATCCTCTCTTCCACTTACCACCTCCCTCCAATAATTTTTTAGGAAAACCAATAACCATGATAAGTAGATGAATATATACAAATTTCACACCATGGTTGTTTGCATGTGTAAGAAAAACAACGAGAGTAGTCAAAATGTCGGAGATGAGTGGAGCCACAACAAGAACCTAGAAAAGTCGCTTGTTTTTTTTACCCTGTCAGAGTTGACTATAGGAGGAGAGTGTCTTAGTGTAATTGTATGTTCTTTTCATCCAATTAACAAATGCTACATGACATATTTCTAAGATGAGCCTTATGGATGTAAACTACCTAAAACAGGATATTTTTTCCCCTTGTGTTGGATATATGGGACTTACAGTAATTTTGATTGCCATAAGAAACATAAGGAGAAGGTCAGAGACTTACAATAAATTTGGAAGCCATTAGAAACATTAGGAAAAATGCTCCAATCAAAATAGACTGCCAATTCCACTGCAAGACAA
Organism: Sequoia sempervirens; assembly: GCA_007258455.2. Classification (NCBI taxonomy): domain Eukaryota; kingdom Viridiplantae; phylum Streptophyta; class Pinopsida; order Cupressales; family Cupressaceae; genus Sequoia; species Sequoia sempervirens. The sequence continues at coordinate 42,847 of VDFB02178877.1, forward strand.
TACAATGTTACAAACTATAATGGCTTCATGAACTAGAAATTGATTTTCAAGAACAATTTTGAAATTTCAGCTTTCCTATTTCACCTCTATTCTCTTGGCTAAATATTAAGTAAGAAATTACAAATATTTACAAATTTCAAAGCCCAAAGCATAAAAAAGGAGAACTTGTGAAGTTACATACTCCATGATGAACAAAAGCCCAATACAAATTTCATTACGGAGATCAAATCTGCATTCTTGGTGAAATTATTTATGTCAAGAAATCCTTTCAGCTATTGTAGTGAAATTGTAATAGCACCATTCTAGAAGTTACTTACCACATCTAGTCTATGGTTGAGGCATAAGGCTTAAGAGTTCATTCTATTTTATAAAGCTATGAGTATCAAGGTGGTACATGACCTTCATATGCCCTATTTGACCCCTCCATTGATACTGATTACATCACTCTTTCGAGGGTGAGGTAAGCCTTCTATGAAGAAATGCACCTTTACTCCTCTAGATTGTAATTGACTGATATCTTGTTCAAGCTAGGGGTATGTGCACGATCATGATGGGCCAAAAAGTGGCAATATAATGGGTATGTGGTTGACAACTATTTTTTTACCCAAAATTGATGAAATGAAAAGGGTTTTTAAAGGATATTCTCAGATTTCCACCAATATAAATTATGCTTTACTTTGAATTTAATAAATAATTATTATTTATTTTCTATTCAAATTAAGACTAAAGTCTTGATTGATAGGCTGATTGAAAAACATCTATACCTTTCAAACAGTATCACATTTTTTGAATCCAAAACATGTGTCACGTTATATGCTTCACATACTATAGGATAAAAAAAAGAAAAATTGAATTTCATGAAGTTTTGACCAAGTTAAGGTGATCAAACATACGAGTTTTTATATTTTTAAAAAAGTTGTAATAAAAAAATTCATAATTAATTATTTACTTGGAAAACAATTACAAAAATATATGCATCACATTGGGGCATGAGTCGTCTACTTATATCTAAAATATTATAAAAAAATATTATCATTTTATTGTGGTTAGGGTGGTCAGACAAACACCTACATCTTATTTTTTCCCTGAAATTTAAGTACCACTGCATTGAAATTTCAAAATTTCAGGTCAAATAGATTTTTTTTTTAAACAAACCTAGTAGTTTAGAAACTACATTCAATTTTCTACAAATTCTATTCTTACATATTTTTGAAATAATATAGATAACTTATTCAAATTTTTATGTCAAGTTGCCTAAATTTGTTTTTTCTGATTTTTTTGCCACTTAAGGGCCTGTTTTTTCCATGATGATCCTACACATATCCCTAGACTAGTGAACCTTATGGAAGAAGTTTTGAGAAATATCCCCTCACCCACTGAGTCAATGAACACATTGATTGACATTTAAACTCAAAACAAACATCAACATTGACAAAAAAAATTAAACCCTTTGAATATAATGGAGTACACTTGAAGAACACTATACTATTGTATGTCCCTAAATATATCTTGTTTTTATCAAAAAAATATCTTAGTGGCTTCCTAGTATTTTGGTTCATATCTCTACTCATTGGTTCAAAGTCAACCTAGGGGACTATGATTTACCATCTTAATTTCACAAATTTTAAGCTTTGTGGAAAAAAATTGCTTGGTTGTAGACATCTTATATTCAAACATAATCCAGACATCCTTGTGTTAAAAACAATTTCACATTAAATCAAATTTTAAGAATTGAACTATGAAGTAGGTGTACCTCGGTCATATATTCAAAATTTTTTGGTCTCCAACAACAAAGGAAAACAAGGAAATGCATTCTTAAGGCTGTTTTTATAAAAAAAAATTGGGTATATCACACCAAAGTCCCTTCATCTTCTAGGTTTATAAACACTCAAAGGAAAATGCATGTTTCTCAATACCTTGATCTTGTCACAAGTCCCTCTTAGGAATAACATTAGGATCAAAACATCAACCATAACATTGGCATCCAAACATCAAACCATTTAGCATCCCATCTCAATAGTCCAGCTTCAAATTTTGGACAAAAAAATCTCCTAGACCAAGTTTTCATCAAACATCATCTAATTTAGCTACATATTTGGAAACATATCCTTTTTCAAATATCTAGTTGGGTTAGCAAACATTCTTTTGGACACACTTATCCTAGAGTCACAAGTCTACTAGTAAGATTTGCAAGTTCATTATCATCCTCATCAAACACATATCAATACTTAAGTCTAGATTTATCCAAAATTGAGAGTTCCTTATCATTCAAATCACTCACCTTTTTCATCACATCATCATTGGTTCTAAATCCTTTAGAGGTTCTCTTTTAGGAAAATTTGAATCAACCCAAGAGTTTAGGCAATATAAATCATGCATCATACTACACCAAAGGTTGATACAGTTTTATGCTAACAACAAGATCAAAACACAAGAGAGACATGAAGAAAAACCTAAATCTACTTATCATGAGTGATACAAGCCAACAAAAAATTGGAATGCAAGAGTTCAACCCTAGAGGTTTCACAACTCCACCACAAAATCTACCACAACCATCTCAACCTTCCCAAGAAATGGTCGTTCATATAGAAGATTTCACCAACAATCCCATGGAACTTACCATAAATGAGATACTTGAGATGCAACAAGATCCTAAGGTTCATCATCTTCTTAACACCATGATGAAGTTAAATCCCACCCAATATATGTTGGTATTAGAAAAAGGAGTTAAACTCCCTTCTACATTTGATTTGAATACACTTAGGGAGCAACCCTTGTCAAACATTGCATCCATGGGTCAACCTTCTCAAAACATGGGTCAATCATCTCAAAATTTAATTCAATCTATGCCACAGACATATTAATTACATGGACCAAGCCAACCTACAATCACTAGGATGGATTTATCTAACCTTGCAACTCAATAAGGAACACAACTTGGTTATACTCATAGTCTAGGGAACAACATAAACTTGGGTATTCAAATCACAAGCATCCCCATCCCTCAACACCTTGAACATCCAAACATTCCACTTACATCACATCCCCATAACACAAATATCACACCAAAATTTCATGCACAACCATATCCTCCACTCACATATAATACTTGATGAAGGGGAAAAATGGATACCTTTTTGGGATATCACACTTTTCTCATTCAACCATTCACTAATGTCCTAAGATTCCTAATTGGATTGACTGAAAACCTCTCTAGGTGAGCCAATTCACAATTAGGAGGGTCCTATAAAGGATTTCTTATGTTCTAAGGGGTTCACCACCAAGCAAATGCTTGGAAAAGATTTTTTTTGAAAACACGTTATGATATGCAAAATGACCTAAAACTAATCAATGCAAACTAAATGAAAGATGCAAATGATGAAATTATGCAACATGGAGATTCAATATGTGTGCACCTTGGAAATATGGAGATGTCATGAGGATTCTACAAATGTAAACAAATTTCCAAAATATGTTGTGGAGGATTAAGATGCCCAAGATGGCATATTAGTCCTGCTATTGTTTTTTAGGGAAAATGCGAAGTCTTTGGATCTCAGAGCCAGATCTCTCAAAATATTTGAAAATTGAGACTAGTAGGAGTAAGATGCCCAAGATGGCATATTAGTCCCATTTTAAATTTCTACAAACTTTGAACAAGATCCTAAGCTCCAAGGTCTACACAAGCTTCCCTTCCAGTCTCAAGTTCTGAAACTTCAGAATGAGGCATGCAAGTGAGTTTTCACAAAGATGAAAACTTTGTAATACAACTTTTACAACTTTTCACTCTAAGTGATTTCAAGTCCACAACATAGATTTGCAATCACAAATGTGCAGGATGGGAAAAACTTGGTGTTTGTTACTCAATGGGGGTTTTCCTTGGTCAAACCCCTTGTTGGTAATTAAACCTTGAAATGAATTGAGATGAAATGGAGGAATGATGAATGAACAACATGCAATGCTACAACTCACCAAACCCTTGTAAAGTCTACAAACATGTGTGTAATGGCTGCAATGGATATGGATCTAGAATGTTTGATAGATTGAACTTTAATAGCTTTGCTTGGATCAAAATCCTACATCACAAATGTTAGCACAACAACACACATGATGCAAGAAAACACTTTGATATGATGCTTGAATATGAAAATGGCTTCAAATGCTTGATGAATCTAATCTTGAATTCTCTTGTGAACTCAATTATGCTATGATAAAAGATCTCACAAAAGACTTGAGTTGAAATGAATCAAGGAACCTTGCATTTATACTTATCTATGCTTAATATCCCAAAATTATATCACACCAAGCTGACATATGAATTCATTGAATAAAGAAGGCTAAATCCTGTCAAAATTTGAAATTAAATCTCAAAAATGACTCAAAGAGGCTAAGACGCCCTAGGTTGTGTCTTAGTCCAAAGTCCTAAAAACTTGGGGTATAGACACCAAAAAGGGGCCCAATCTAGAGATGCCAAAATCAGGGTCCTATGAGCCTTTGAGGACTAAGACGCCCTAGGTGGCATTTTAGTCCCAACCCAAAAATTAGGGACACACTGATGGAGTCATTAAATTAGCATTTATGCATTGGAGAATGTCAGGATTAACTAGAAAAATATGTCATTCATAGGGCTTGTGGATACAAAATAGGACCAATTAAGCCATAAAGAAGCATAAATAAAGCAAGGCGGGCCCAAAAAAGTGTGAAAATGCAAGGGTATGCACTTTACTACACTACATTTAGCCCCCACTTTAGTGAGAGGATGAAATTACTTCAAACTCACACTAAAGTATCTAACCACACAATCAAGAGGGGTTCAAATGTACAAATGTTAGCAAGATAGGATGACAATAATCAAGAGGGTGGCCAAGCCCCCAGGATCAAGATCCTATGGCAAAACCAACATAAGCACAAACAAACATGCTTGTGGATGATATATGAAGCCATAACCAAATCATAAACATACACCATCAAAGACAAGAAAAAGGCAAATGAAAAAGAAAAAGAAAAGAAACAAATCAAGCTTCGACTGGTCATCCAACGTAGTGGACCAAGTCTAGTCTATTTGTCCAAAAAGAAGTTTACAATGGAACGCACTATCCACTATGCAAACAAAACACACGCTCACAAGGGCTAGTGGAGAGCTAGGTGTCCACTAGGTGATCCCAAAGGGACCATATCAAATCCATACCTCCATGGATTTAATAAGACACAAAAATCACATTCTCAAATGGGCTAGTGAAGCTAGGTGTTCACTAGGTGAGCCCTAGGGGACCATATTAAAGTCATACCTCCATGACTTTAATAAGGCACAAAAATGCATGCTCACATGGTCTAATGAAGCTAGGTGTTCACTAGGTGAGCCCCAGGGGACCATATCAAATCCATACCTCCATGGCTTTAATAGGGTACATAAACGCATGCTCACAAGGGCTAGTGAAGCTAGTTTTTCACTAGGTGAGACCCAAAGTGGTTCATATCAAATTCATACCTCGATGAATTTAATAAGGAAAAAAACACAAAGAAAATGCAACAAGAAAGAGGGATGTTCAAATGTATTTTTCTTGGTTCATGCAAGGTATTACTCTTAGGGGACATTGTTCCTAATGCATCCAAGAGGGGACCGATCAAAGGATAAAAGACTCACCACTTAAGGGATGTAGCACTGTGTCACATCACCACTGAGGGGAATATAATATGCTAAGATACATCACACTCTTGAATTATATTATTCCCAACATCACCACAAAGAGGAAAACATTTTGTGTGAAGTAAGAAAATCACATCAAAGAAAATGAAAAGGAGAGGAAAAAAATGCAAGCGAAATCATGTGAAAATAATGCTAATGTGTGCCCCACTTTAAAGGAATTTCTAACACCAAGCTGTGAGAAGTTAATTTAAATTAGAAAAAATGAAAATGCAATCAAGAAGGAAGACATAAGAGCTAACTTGGAAAGCCCTATGCCAAGTCATATGTTTCCAAGTAAAGCTACGTCATGAAAGAGAAAAGGAAAAGAAAGGGGTTTCCCCTAAAATGAAAACACCAAACACATAAGGGATATATGGATTTGGGGTTAGTATGTTCTTATTAGAGAGCTTGGAACTATCATCATTTCCCAAATACACAAAACTAGAAGAATGACACAAAGAGAGCAAGAAAAAGAAAAGAAATATCCTTTTGGTTCAACATGGAAGAGACATAGGGTGTCTCAAAGCCTTGCGTCATCCCCAAAAGGAAAGAACGAGACTAACGAAAAGGAATTATATGAAAGGTAAAGAAAAGGTAATGAAAAAGCTTTTGGGTCAACATGAAGGATACATGAATGTCTCAATGCCTTGCATCATACCCAAAAGGAAAATAAAAGGCAATGATAAAAAGATTAATCATAAGGAAAAAGTATACGACATATAGAAGAATGAAGGTACAAATAGAGGGATGCACAGAGAGAGAGAAACATCAAACATAACATCAAGGGGGATCACGTTACACACATGCAAGCAAAACAAAATAAAATGAAAAGGACTAGTAAGGCATAGGAAAGTCAACCTAAAGTAAGTCATCTGCCTCCCCAAACTCAGTTTGTATAAGCAGAAAGTAGATAACGAACCAAAGGGACAACAACAAATGCCTTACCAGGACAAGGCAAACAAATTCTTGTCCCGACTTAGTGTAACACAAGAACGGGTCGAGGTAGGTGATGGGGAAGATCATGTAATGGTGAGAATAGAGTATTCTACAACCATTACATGATGAAGAGGTTCTATTCAATATATTTAATGCTTTGAGGAACATTATACCTATCCAATATATTTTATAAGGCCTGAAAATCATTAGTACTATGTACATAAGTTCAATGGTATGCACAATACTTCGTTGGATCTTTAGGAAGTTTGGCTCTAGCACGACATGGAAATGTTATGAGATCATGGTAGAGAAGCATTTGTAATGCTTTTCATTTTCATGTTTAGGGAAAGGGAGGTGAAAGATCTTGTTAATGTTTCCAAATTCTTGAATTTATTGCGAAGGAGGAGGATCTAAGGTTATTGTATCTTTATCCTTGTTATTGTTATGATCTATTGGTTGTTCTTGAGGGAGAAGGATATTCAAGTCAGGGGGAGAATCCAAGGTCACTGTACCATCACTTCGGAGCCTTAGATATTATCTAGGAGGTGTTTCATTATAAAAGGGATCTTGGTATCCTAATTCTTTTGTGTTTTCATTGGTTGGTTTTTTCTCTAAGAGTTGAGGAATTTTATGTTCACTTATTGTGTCACATCCTTTTTTTCTCAAGATGTTGAAGCCTTTACCATATGTTTCTTCTAGATTGATTGTAGTGTTTGTTACTTTGTTATCATAAAAGGGTTGAGTGTTTGTTTGTTTAGAGGAACTAGGTTCACCTGTTGTAGGGAACTTAGGTTCAACTTTTTCTTTAGTTTTAGGATGTAAGTAACCAAACATCTCAAGAGGTGGTATTGTGGGAGGATCTGGTTGTTTCATGGAAGGATAGAAAAATGCATTAGCTTCAAGGTTATTAAGACAATAATTTATGAACTGATTTATGTTGTCATCTTCTTCTCCAATGATGTCAACATCACGAGGAGGGCATACATTAGGAGTTGAGTGAGCATGGGTGAGTTAAATTTCATTAGGGTCATTACCAAAGGCACAATTTAACATATCTACCAAAGATTTCAAGGAAATCCACAATTTTCCAAAGCACATATCCATGATAAAAGATTGAACAAATGCACATGAAATGAAAGAAAATGGAATAACAACAAATATGGAAATAGAAATAGAAAATAGAAAGCAACCCATAGAAGCACAAAAAGCAATTTTAGACCCTGAAAATCTGAGAATCAAACTCAATAGGGACTAAGATTCTATGAAGGGAGTCTTGGTCCTCATGGTGATATTTTGAAGTTCCAGAGGTTGAAACAGACAACAAACAATAGAGAGAGATTTTTGAAGAAAAAATACTGAGGGACTAAGACACTAGGAAGGGTGTTTTAGTCCTAGCAGAGGTATTTTTGCAGGAAAACAAGAAATTTTGGAATTTCAACAGTGTTTATAGATTGCCTATGCAGTATGTTGATGCTCATAAAACAAAATGTGCAAATAAGTGCAAGACAAAGTAACTAGAAACAAGAAATTGAATGCAATATTTGAATGCAATTTTTCAATTTTGAATGCAATAAGAATGCAATGAATATGAAGAACAATGCACTTTTTCATTCAACCATTCACTAATGTCCTAAGATTCCTAATTAGATTGAATAAAAACCTCTCTAGGATCCAATTTAGAATTAGGAGGGCCCTAGGAAGTGTTTCTTAAGTTGTAATAGGTTCACCACCAAGCAAATGCTTGGAAAAGAAAATGTTTGAAAATAATCTGTGATATGCAAAATGACCTAAAACTAATCAATGCAAACTAAATGAAAGATGCAAATGATGAAATTATGCAACAAGGAGATGATATGTGTGCACTTGGTAAATATGGAGATGTCGTGAGGATTCTGGAAATTTAAGCAGACTGCCAAAATATGTTGTGGAGGAATAAGACATCCAAGATGGCATATTAGTCTCGTAGCTATTTTTCAAGGTAAATGCAAAGTCTTCGGATTCTAGAGCCAAATCTCTGAAAATATTTGAAAATTGAGCCTAGGAGGACTAAGACACCTAAGATGGCGTATTATCCATGTTCTGATTTTCTGTAAACTTTGAACAAGATCCTAAGCTCCAAGGTCTGCACAAGCTTCCCTTCCGGTCTTAGGTTCTAAAACTTTTGAATGAGGCCTATAAGTGAGTTCCCATGCAGATGAAATGAGATGAAATGGAGAAATGATGAATGAACAACATGCAATGCTACAACTCACCAAACCCTTGTAAAGTCTACAAATTTGTGTGTAATGGCTACAATGGATACAAATCTTGAATGCTTGATAGATTGAACTTGAATAGATTTGCTTGGATCAAAACTCTACATCACAAATGTTAGCACAACAACAAACATTATGCAAGAAAACACTTGTATATGATGCTTGAATCTAAAAATGGCTTCAAATGCTTGATGAATCTTCTCTTGAATGCTCTTGTGAACTCAATTATGCTATGATAAAAGATCTCACACAAGACGGGTTGAAATGGATGAAGAAACCTTGTATTTATACTTATCTATGCTTTAAATCCCAAAATTATGTCACAGCAAGCTGACATATGAATTCATTGAAAAAAGGAGGCTAAACCTCACCAAAATTTGAAATTAAATCTCAAAAATGATTCAAGGAGGACTAAGATGCCCTACATGGAGTCTTAGTCCCAAGTCCTAAAAACTTGGGGTACAGACACAAAAAAGGGGCCCAATCTAGAGATGCCAAAATAAGAGTTTGAAGAGCCTTGGGTGACTAAGATGCCCTAGGTGGCATTTTAGTCCCAACCCAAAAATCAGGGATACATTGATGTAGTCATTAAATTAGCATTTATGCATTGGAGAATGTCGGATTAGCCAAAAAAATATATCATTCATAGGGATTGTGGACACAAAATAGGACCAATTAAGTCATAAAGAATCATAAATAAAGCAAGGTGGGCCCAAAAAAGTGTGAAAATGCAAGGGTATACACTTTACTACACTATAATACCCAAAATTTTCAAACCAATGCCCCTAATATATAACCAAGTGAGTCAAAATCCCCAAGGAAACCTCCAAGAACAAATGAATCAAAATCAAGGAAATCAAACATCAAATCAATTATCAAAGCACTATCAAGTTGATCCCCAAAATTAAATGGTCCAACATCAAATGCATCAACATCAAGGAAATCCATTAACCCAAAATAAAATTAATCAAGGTAACCCTTAAAATCCATTGATCAAAAATCAAGGTTTTCCACAAACATCACACCACCAAGTGGCATCATATCAACTTCAAGGATCTCAACCATTTTCTAGACATCAAGGAATCCCACAAACAATACAAAATCAAATGGGTCCTCAAACCTATATCCCTCCACCATAATTCCAAATTCTAGAAGGACTTATATCACAACAAAATCTAGGACAAGTTTCTTCACCAAAAAGTCATGTGTTAATTTTGAATTTGAAAAATCAAGTGTCCAATAACCAAAATTTGGTCACACATCAATACTAAAATCAACACAATCCTCCATCCCAATCCACTGATAACATGATTCCATAAAACCCATCACATATTTCAGAAAATCAGAGCATCCCATCAAGCCAATACATCCAATCAAAGCAATATGTCACAAATCCAAATACCATTCCATCACCTCAAGAATAAAATGCTATTGCTTACCAAAATGCTATTGCATATCAACAAGCTTAACAACCCTTGCAAGCATAACAAGCCCAACAAGCCCAACAATAATTACAAGCACAACAACAACAATATGCCCAACAACAACAATTGCTTGTACAACAACAAGAACAAACCTTGCATTATACTCAACAACAATATACAAATTCATAAAATTTCCTCAATCAAAATTTACATAGATCATACAATACACCACCATTATTATCACCATTAAATTTGCAATATCAAAATAATCCACCATACACACCAGGCAATAGATTCAACACAAACACACCACCTTACCAAAATCCCACATATAATTCATCGACCATTCCTCAATACAACATGTATGAGCTGTACCACCTAACAATCTTCAAGAGGACTTTTATTCAAAAATCAAGGTACTCATGTAGCAGATTTAAGATATCAAAGCTGGGAAAATAAAAAAATTGTACGTTGTATGAGACTTATGTCCATACCCATTTGATCATAACATTGCAATGATATCATTCTCTCTAGGATTTGAGATCCCCAAATTTGAAAAATACAAAGGGCATGGAAATCCAGAAGATCACATTAAGGAAGTTTATGTGGCATGTGTGGAAGTAGCTCATACAATGACTTATTTGATGTGTCTTTTCCCACACAGTTTGGGATGCCAAGCCATAGAATGGTTCTCACACTTACCTCCAGGAATTCAAACTTTTCAAGAAATAAATTTGTAGCACACTTTTCCTACAATCTTAATATGGACATAAGTTTGGAGGAACTATATACCCTTAAATAGATCAAGGGTGAATCATTTGAAATTTTTTTGCATTGATGGAGGCATAGAGCTAGTAAATGTAAATGGCCAATTCCCGAGAAACAATAGATAGGGATCATTGTTGCAAACGTGGAAACAAACTTAACCTTCCAACTAAAAATGCAATATGTCTCAACATATGAAGAACTTATCCCTAGGGACCTTAACATTGAAAGAGTCCTCATCGGACAAGGAGCAACACAAGTGTACAAAGATAATTGTCCATCATCTAGTTCCAATGGAAAACCTCGTATATGGGCCAAAAATAAGAATGTTACTAATGATAACATAGTGGATGTGAAAGTTGTGCTCAATGCTCCAAAACAAGAAAATGCAAAATAAAAAACACAACAACAAAACACCAACCACAATGAAACCTCAGAAATAGGGTGTCCTATATCCTTTTGGAAGATATGACAAGTTGCAGTTAAGGGCCTATTTTACTTAGTTTCACTCAAGGAAAGCCTAGAGATCTTAATTTCCAAGGATGGAATAAAGGAAAGAGATCTACTAAAGGTTGTCCTAGGGTGTGATTAAAGACCAAAGAGGGGTTCACCACCCAACAAGGGCTTGGAAAGACTAGTAACATGCAATATCCAAAGACAAAACCTAATGCTATGCAAAACTCAAATGGATGACCTAGAAATGAATGCAAATTAGAACAATAAACTAAGAAATCAAAGAGGTGCACCTAGAAACCTGTAGAAGCTCAGAATGAATTTTGAAATCTTGAAAATGCTAAATTTAATGCACAATGGGACTCTTACGCCAGGTTGGGTGATTTAGTCCTAGATTAGGGTTTCTGGGCAAAAACTAAAATTTGGCAGTAACAAGTCTGGAACTCTTGAAAACTAGAAAAAGCCCTGTACTGGGACTCATACACCAGAAGTGGCGTATCAGTCCTGTTCAAATTTTTTAGAGGTTCAAATTTTGAATCTTCTCTTCTATCTTTGCTCTTCAGGTTCTCAACCTGATTTTTGGATATGAAATGTTGAATTATGCTATGTAGATGTCCTTTAGTGATCATCTTGCAAACATGGTGACAACTTTGACAACTTTGCAACCTTTAAAAATTTTCTCCAATCTCGCTCCTCAATGTATCTTTAACCTAGATCTGTAAATCACACACTAAAGAGAGGGAAAAATGTTGTATCATTAGTTGATAGGGGTTTTCCTTGGTCAATCCCCATTTTGGTAATCAAACCTCTAAATGAAATCAAATAGAAAGGGAGAATGATGAATTGACAATATACAATGCTACAACTGACCAAACCCTTGAATAAAATGTTGCAAATATGTATGAAATGGCTACAATGAATGTAGATCATCACTCTTGCTTGAATGATATGGATCTTGACTTGAATGCTTGCTTGAATCATAAAACCCCACATCACAAATGTTAGCTCAAAAACAAACATGATGCTTGATCCTTTAATAATTCTCTAAAACACTTAATAATCAACTATTGAATGCTCTTGTAGACTCAAATTGAAGGTTACATCCTTATGGAGCAAGTGTGTAAAATGATGACATTTATTCACTAACTATGCTATGAATCTACAGATTGGTTGTCAAAGTTTTCCCTATAAAATACGTAGTTGTTTCAATATCTTCAGAGGAGACATTTCCATGATAGCTTTGACTTTTGAGAGATCTACCTCAATGCCTCTTTGGGATACAACATAACCCAATAGTTTTCCCCACATGTGCTACACAAAAAATAAACTTCTTTGGATTTTGGCATAGATTTTATTCTTCTAATCTATCAAATATTTTAGCCAGATTACCTAGATGTCCTTGTCTTGATCAGAGGTTCATTAGGATCATAACCCCAGGGTGTAGGAATTAGAGTTTCAACATTGGTGGTGGTAGGTCCACTAGAGCTACTTGTGTTAGTCTCCATATTCTTTCTATGTTGAGACCTTGTAGTTTTCATAAATGTGCACACTAGACTGTGGAGAATGAGAGATTGCAAGTTATGAAAGTGTGGTGATGTTTTGGTTTGCAAAATGATGTACAAAGGCAATGTTGGTAAACCTAATGGACAAATGATTTTTTTTATTGATGTTGATTGATGTTGATCTTGGATAGTTTGATAGCAAAGTTTGATTTTGGATTTTTGGATGTTTAAGAATGACAATATTTTGGTACTCAACCCTATGATGAAGGTATGATTGGATTTTTTGAAAGATTTAAGGATGATGCTAGTCTATGGACACAATGATAAATAAGATTTTGATGATGCTTTCCTAGGTCTCAAAAGTGTTGATGAAGTATAAGTTGATTTCTCTACTTAAACTAAACTCATGCGTGCAAGTAAGGAAGGATGATAGTAATATAGAAACTTAGGGAGAAGATAATTTCCACTAAATTTGACAAGACCACAAGATGATAAGCTGATTGGATTGAGACACTAGCAAGATGATGAGGTTTGATGGTTTGTGTTTTTGATTTGTTTCTAAAGACTAGTTTGATGTTTAATCTATAATGTTGATGCAAAGGATGGTCTAAAAGACTAATGATGTCTAAATTTGCTAAGAAATTTTGATGAAAATATGATTGATATTTTTTTCCAAGAGATCTATGATGACAAGCCCTAGGTAAACTAAATTTGAAACCTGTAGGGTCACAATGTTTGAAAGTATAAACAAACTACGAACAAGTGCAGGTATATTGTGA
>VDFB02178878.1:0-108291 GCA_007258455.2 Sequoia sempervirens
AAGTTATGTTTTTTTTCACTTTAGCTATGAATAGTAACTGAAAAATAGAAAGTGACCCCTTTAAATAATAGACACATGGTCCCTAAGCCTGAGGAAGTGAAATAAATGGTGAAGATCATTATTTTAAGCTTCAATAACATGCCAAACGCACAAATTCACCACGTCACCATACTTCAGAACCATTAGCCTATGAGGATCGACATAATAGGCTAATCCACCAACCCTGATGCTTGCGCAAGAATGGGGACATTACACACAATCTATGTCACAACACATGACACAAACCACATCACAACCATTATTCACAACGAAACCCTTTGGTTTGGCATTTACTCCCTATGGGTCATCAGCTAAGGCCATAGGGGCCTCCACATCTAACATCCTTGGTAGACCTAAGGCAAGAAGGGTTCTCATCCAAGGACCTCAATCAAACTCAAACACCATGTCATAAGGTCCTCATGTCAATACAAACACTTTGCAAGGACACAACACGAACACCCCACATAGTCAAAATACAAACACTTCACATGGTTATAATCCATTTCAACAAGGACAAGGATCACAAACGACACAACCTCTTAACATATCATATGGCTACACACATGGATCCTTTTTCAGCAACCAAAATATACATGGACAACACACCCAACAAATGCAACATAGCTCAACCATTTCCCACGTCCCAACTTACACATCACACATTCATACTCATGGACACAATCAAAATCCACCACATATGCACAATGTTCCGAATCAAAACATGTCATCTAAGAAATCAAAGGAGAAGAAAGTGGAAGATATTTGTGGAATAGATGATGAAGAAGCAAATTTTGTGAGGAAACTAGATGGTCAAGGAAATACAAGGGTAAACTACCCTTCAAATGCTTCACTTGTGGTAAAATTGGACATTATGCAAAAACATGCCCTTATTCTTATAGTAGTGATAGTGAAGAAGAGTATAAGCCAAAAGAAGGGAAGCAAAAATAATAAGTATCATAGGAACAATAAAAAGGAAAACTTTGAAAAGAGCTTAAACGCTTACAAAGATAATGATTCTTCCAATAACTATGATGTGGAAAGTTGTGAAAATGAAATGCTATTCATGGCTGAAGTAATAGAGGATAATGAAGACAATAATTAAAACCGAAAAGAGGAGATAGATCATGATCCAAAAGATTTGGAAGAAGAGTTGGAGTTTGCTATAAGCGAGATTGAGAGGTTGAAAAGGAAAGGTCAAAGAAGAAAAACTAGATTCAAAGAAGAAAAGAAGAAATTTATGGAAACTGAGAAACTAATTTCAGACCTGAAGCTTTAAATTAAGGAAAGGAAAAGGATAAAAGATTTAACCAAAGTCCAATTAGAGAAAAAGAAAGAAGGCTGTGAAATGCTAGAATCCGAGATAGTTTCTTTAAGAAAGGAACTGGAAAAGACATGCTCCAAGTTGAACAAGAACCTCAAGTGTGATAAGAGTACCGAGATTTTGGATGATATATTAAATATACAGAGGTCACCATTCAATAAGAAAGGACTTGGATATGGAGAAAATCAAATGGACAATAAGGATGACACCAAAGGGGCACCAAAGAAGTCAAGCAATGAAGATTCCATAGAGACTTCTAAGAAGACAAACACTCCTCCAAAAGTTAACAAGGACAATTACAAGAAGTCCTTTCCTTCAAGGCAAGTGCATCCATACAGGTTCAAGAGTACCTTTTATGGCCATTGCTACTCATGCAATCATTTTGGACATAAAGCAAGAGATTGTAGAACACATTTGAGATATGATTATGGTTAGAACAAAAATAGAAGATCTTATGGAAGGAACTATAACTCCTTTGTTCCTTTAGTGGATTATAGTGTTGTATGCTACAAGTGCAATAACTATGGACATATAGCATGATATTGCAGAAGTGGTTTTGTGAAACCACCTAGACAGGGCATGAAGGAAAACACCATAGATAAACAAAAGGAAAGAAAGTTTACAAAAGTATGGAGAAGGAAACAAAAGCAAAATGATGAGAAAGATAAATCTATGGTCATGCAAGATACACTTCATACACAATTTTGAGAAGCATGAATTTATGGGGAACCAAGTATAGCATTATCATTCAGCCCTATGGAGAAGATAACTCAAAATGAAGTATCTCAAAAATTGAAGAGAAAAATCTACTTATGCAATGGATTGGTATCAAAAGAAGATAATAAATTGGTATTAATTGTTGGAAATTGTGATATTAATGTCAAAATGAAGATGTTTCCATGCAGAGGATAACAAAAAAGCAATCAGAAAACATGAGGAAGAAAAGAAAGGAGAGAAGAATTTCACAAAGTAAGGATGATATTCATTCAGTAGCCAAGATATAGAGGAACCAAGTATAGCATGAATTCATGGGGAACCAAGTATAGCATTATCATTCATGGGGAACCAAGTATAGTAATTTTGAGAAGCATGAATTCATGGGGAACCAAGTATAGCATTATCATTCAGCCCTATGGAGAAGATAACTCAAAATGAATTATCTCAAAAATTGAAGAGAAAAATCTACTTATGCAATGGATTGGTATCAAAAGAAGATAATAAATTGGTATTAATTGTTGGAAATTGTGATATTAATGTCAAAATGAAGATGTTTCCATGCAGAGGATAACAAAAAAGCAATCAAAAAACATGAGGAAGAAAAGAAAGGAGAGAAGACTTTCACAAAGTAAGGATGATCTTCATTTAGTAGCCAAGATATAGAGGAAACATGTTACCCAAGTAATTTAGAAGTCAAGAGAAAGAGGAGTATTAGAGCAAGGGGGAGCATAGTCGTTGATAGGGGGAGTAGTACATTCTCATTGCATTGGATAAGAATGGATGTCTTCCATGATCCATTTATGGATAGTTGCTTCTTGAACTTCCCTTTTC
Organism: Sequoia sempervirens; assembly: GCA_007258455.2. Taxonomy (NCBI): domain Eukaryota; kingdom Viridiplantae; phylum Streptophyta; class Pinopsida; order Cupressales; family Cupressaceae; genus Sequoia; species Sequoia sempervirens. Next base: position 2,909 of record VDFB02178878.1, read on the forward strand.
CATTGATGTCAAAGGGGAAGAAATAGAGTAAGGGGGAGCAATGCAAAAGGAAAATATTTGTGTTGCGATCAATGAAAAAGGGGGAGATTGTTGGAAATATTGTCATTGATATTAAAGTCGCTTAGTTCAGATTGTTGGAAATGTTGTCATTGATGTCAAAGGAGAATTGATCTCAAAGGCGATGTCAAAGAAGAATAAATGCATAAATCAATGTAGATTTGAATATATCACATAATCATGTTTATGCTTTGAAAAAGGCTAAATGATATTGATAGAAACTAGCACCATGTTTATAAGTCTTTGGCAGCTCTTGATAATTTAGTGGGAAATGGCTCAGAACGTGTTATAGATAATTTTTGAGAGCATGCTTACCAAATGGTTTGACAGTGAAGTATTTAGAGCAAAAGAAGATACTGTTGTTATGATGATATGAAGTATGCTTTAAAAATAAAAGGAAGTAAAGTTTGAGTTTATAAAGTCACCAAAAAGGAGGCATAGAATTCTTTATAGAATACGATTAAAAAAAGATTAATAAAACAATGCATATGATGCACGTGGGACTCCCACAAGCATAAAACTAAAAAATCCTATGCCATTAAAGCAGAGACTCTCTGCTCGCACTCACAAACTCAACACAAAAGCTTACACAAGCATAATAGACAACATAGATGCTGATTTTATTTTATCTTACAAAATCCATACAATCTATATCATCAAACTGATTACAGTCTACAACAAAATTACATCATGGTCTTTCAAAATTCATAGCAAACTATTTTCCTCTCATGCTCTCTGCTTAATCTCCACGATCTCTACAACTGGGAATCTTCATTTCTCATATATTTCTAGAGCAATCCGCTTCTCAGTAATCCTGACAACACATTGACTGCCACCTCCGTCTCTCTCACTCACCTTTTTGCATATTCGACGTGCTATCTCCATGAATGCCCCTACCAAATTATTTTACTCCAGTCCTTATGAGTTTTCCAAAAATAATTTTTGAAAACTGCCTGTGAGACTTTAAAACTGCGATAGAGCAAAAACTCAAATTATGAAAAAAATAAATCACATGAGAGGTTTTCCAATGCCAAGAAATGCCTGAAAAAACCACAACACACCAAAAATGAGAAAATAAAAAGAATATTTTTGTGCGATGCAGGATTGCCCATGGACCTAGATGCTTCTGCATCAAACACACCGGGTAAGTTGAAATGTTCCATGCGATGAAAACTCATGACCATTGGATGAGCTTGAGATGGTGATCCCATGCTTATTCTTGATCCATATGTCCTTCATGTCCTCACACTCTTTCTTCTTCACTTCATTATGAACTTAAGCAACCCCCTCTTGTCTCATCTTCCCTTTTCCTTTATGCTGTTTTCTATCTGCACTCTGTAGGGTTTCATTGCTCATCTCCTTTTGTAAATCTGATTTACATTCTTCATGAGACTTAACCATGTCTACAACCAATGATCTTTGCTGTTCCATCTTAATATCATTGCTATTCTTATGTACCTCCCTTGTACCTCTATTCTCAGGAGCCTTCTTTGAACTATTTCCAACCTCTCTTGCAACCTTTATCTTTGGTTTTTCTGACCTGCAACAATTCATAGGACTGCTGCCCTGCACGCCCTTCTCTTTCTTCTTCAATGAATTCAAAGTATACTTTTGCCCATCTTTCACAATGGTGTACAAATTCTCTTTACAATCATAGATAGTTTTTCTATCAAATTGCCAAGGCCTTCCTAACAAAACATGACATGCACTCATGGACATAATATCACATAAAATTTCATCTTTATAAGGACCAATATGAAAATTTATCAAGCATTGCTCTTTCATCTCTAACTCATGATCTTCTTGCAGCCAACTTACTTTATAAGGATTAGGATGCTTAATCCTCTTCAATCCTAGTTTTCTACTATCTCCTCATAAACTAAGTTATGTTTACTACCACTGTCTACAATAACCTTAGAATACTTACCTCCTGGTTTTCATATAGTACAAAAGAGACTCTTCTGAGATGGTCCATTCTCGTCTTTGCTTGGATTCATCAACGCTCTCTTGAACATAAGGGATTCTCCATGTTCTGGTTCTACCACCTCCTCTGGTGATGCCACGCTCTCCTTGTCTTTTTGCAGCATGTGATTTCTTGCTGCACCTCTCTTACTGGTTTCTTGGTGTATTTGTGGACACTCAAAAGCTCTATGTCCAACTTCCCCACATTGGAAACACTTGCCCAAGAACTCTTTGCTACTGTTGCCACGCCCTCTTGTTGAATTATCTTTTACTTGTGCTCCTTTGTTCCATTTCGGGCTTGTTTCTTCTTCAAAAGTTTGCTTTCCTTTGTGGCTGCTTGGTTGTCCTCTTTCTATTGCTATCTTTCCCTTTCCTCTTGAATTATTTTGCTGCCTTCTATTTACCTTTTCCTCTGCTTTCAAAGCATACTAGTAAGCCTCTTCAACAGTAGAAATCTTCAACATACTCATCTCATCTTGGATATTGACTCTGAGTCCATTTATATATCTAGCCACCTTCTCTCTATCCATTTCATGATGTCCTGATCTAATCACCATCTTGCAAAATTCCTCTTTATACTCCTTCACACTCATGTCTTTCTGTTTTAAATTTTGAAGCTTTTTGAATAGCTCCAACTCATAATCTCCTAGAATAAACTTTGCCTTTAGTCTAGCAACCATCTGTCTCCACAGTGTTATTTTCATCTCACCATTCTCTACTCTTTCTTTCTACAACTCTTTACACCACAATGCAGCATCCCTTAAGCTTTGTTTGCGCCAACCTTACCCTCTGTGGGTCTCTAATATTTTCAAACTCAAAATAATCTTCGAACTCTTCAATCCAATCTATTAGATTCTCAGGATTCAATGTGCCTGAAAAATTAGGGACTTCCATTTCATGGCTTCTATTGATTTGGGCTATTGCTCTCATAAATCTTTCTTCTCCTTCATTTGTTGGCTCCCCAATTTCTCTCTCAGGCTCCTCTATAACTTTCTCATCTTTAGCATGTGCATCTTTAAGCTCTGGATTTCTTCCCAAACCTACAGCTATATTTCTTAGCTCTTTTCTCATTTCATTGTGGAAGTCTTCTAGCATTTGCTCTACTCTTCTAGGTATTATCTTTCTCGGAGGCATCTCAAAATCCTCTCAACCTCTTTTCTTGTGAAGCTATTGTTTTTCCAGCTCTCTACAGCTACAGGACTTCACACACCTACAACAATCTCTGGAGCTTTGAAACAACTTCAATCCTTACCCACAGATCCTAGCATAAGCTGCCTCACATTCGGTGCTCTGCTTATGCACTCAAGATCACTCGCTCTGATACCATTTGATGCAAGTGGGACTCCCACAAGCATAAAACTCAAAAATCCTATGCCATTAAAGCAGAGACTCTCTGCACACACTCACAAACTCAACACAAAAGCTTACACAAGCATAATAAACAACATAGATGCTGATTTTATTTGATCTTACAAAATCCATACAATCTATATCATCAAACTGATTACAGTCTACAACAAAATTACATCACGGTCTTTCAAAATTCATAGCAAACTGTTTTCCTCTCATGCTCTTTGCTTAATCTCCATGATCTCTACAATTGGGAATCTTCATTTCTCATATATTTCTAGAGCAATCTGCTTCTCAATAATCCTGGCAACACATTGACTGCCACCTCCATCTCTATTTTCTCACTCACCTTCTTACTTTCTCCCTACTGCCCCTTCCATTCAAACTCCCATAAACATTTCTTCAGCTCCTCTCTAACTCTCCCACAATTTTTTTTGTTCTTAATGCGCTCAAGACAGTCCAAAAGTGGGCTGCCTTCTCCCTTCCTGTATGCCACCTCTTTCCCCACTTTCCCTGCAGCAAATTACTCTTTTTGTCTCCCATATCTTTCACATAGCTCCACCACACCTCCCACGTAGCCCCCTTTTCAGTTTTGAATGCTCAAAATCCGTTAAAAATGAGTGGGCAGCCTATCCTAAATTCCCACGCAGCATCTTCTTATCATTTTAATGGCAGAAATTAAAGCCCAAATAGTGGGCAACCAACACATTTCCACACTACTATCCTGCTGTTTTTATTGCCTCATAAAAGTCTGAAAATGGGACAGCTTACTTGCTCCATTTCTCACGCCCAATCCCTCCATGTTTTGGCATGGAAAATATTCCACAAAGACCCCTTCCAAATGTCATGAAGCAGCCTTTAATTAGGTGTTAGAAACCTGTCCCCTATTATTTTTAAATTGCAGATTTTAACCTAGAAAGGACACATGGAAAATGCCTCCAAACAACTTGTAATTGGCATTTTAAATTGGAATAAATTTTGAATGGTAGCATCAAATTATTTTCATCAATCAATCCAATTAAATTATTATAAATAACACATTAATCTTGGAATGATAATCTGGAAAGAAATAATTTACAAATTGCAACAGAGTGTCAAGCGTGGACAGGTGACCACAGGCAAAACAAATCAAAGTTCTCCGTTTCGCACGAAAATTGGCGAGTATGTCCAGAGTGATGTCCCTAGGTCCTCAGTGAAACGATTTTGCTTCAGCGCTCTAGAATCTTGATATTTTAATTTTTTTTTTAAATTGCCAACATTTTTTGACAAACTTCTAAAATTAAAATCTCCCAAACTGGAAAGGGTATGACTTTGATTCTTTTTGCATATTCGACATGCTATTTGCTTGAATGCCCCTACCAAATTATTTTACTCCAGTCTTTACGAGTTTTCCAAAAATAATTTTTGAAAATTGCCCGTGAGACCTTAAAACTGCGATAGAGCAAAAACTCAAATTTTGAAAAAAATAAATCACATGAGAGGTTTTCCAATGCCAAGAAATGCCTGAAAAAACCACAACACACAAAAAATGAGAAAATAAAAAGAAAGTATTTTTGGGTGATGCAGGATTGCCCGTGGACCCGGATGCTCCTGCATCAGCATAAAGAGCAGCGATCCATTGTGAGGGCAGCGATGGAGATAATTGTATGAGGAAACAATAATTAATAAAGATTAAAATGCAACAATTGAAGAGACTGGGATCAAAGTAATTTAAAGGATTAAAGTTTCTAAAAAGACAGCGCTAGGTATAAAAAGACAGTGCTAGGTATAAAAAGACAAAAGTTATATAAGACAAGTTTGTCTTATTCAAATTTGTCTCATTCAAATTTCTCTTAAATGATGAAAAGATACGATTTGCCCTTGAAAAGATGTGATCTTTCTGCAAAGTCAAAGAGTTGTGATTTACCAATGAAAAAGTGCTTCACTTTTGAAGTGATGCGATCCATTGTGGAGAAATGCAACTTTAGATCTTCAAAAAACAAATTAATTAAAAATTGAAGGGGTGCGATTTTTCTCTTAAGATAAAAATGTCAGATTTTAAAAATCTAAATGGTGCGATTATCTTTGAGAAGACAAACAATAAAACACATATCTTAAATGGTACGATTCAAGGGACATATTCTTTAAAATAAAAGGGTGCAATCCTTGATCAACATATATATATGATTCAAGTCAGATTTGCAAAAAGAGTGTGTGGGAGAATGATTATGTAAAAGGAAGAGCAGAAGTATATATATCATATGTGTGAGCTTTAAAGAGGCAACTTACATCACAAAGAAGGAATTAAATTGAAGCAAAAACAAATCTGTTGTGAAGATCTCATTCTGATTGCAGATTTTATAGAGGGATTATATGCAATATCATAACAGATTTATAATAAGCTTTATAGCAGACCTTTGAAAAGAAATTTTTGCATATGAAGAATATTTAGAAGACAAATCCTTATAGCAGATTTGGATAAAATATTCTGAGGTACAAGTTTGAGAGATATATTTGAGCAGAATTGTCCATCACCCATTGAAGAAGCAACATTGAAGGTGGAACATGTTAAAAGGCGCAGGACAACTGAGAGAGGGGGGGGGGGGAGCGGGTGAATTAGTTGTCCCAAAATTCAAACTTAAAACTTCAACACTTATCAATTCCTCAACCACACTATTCTGTTATTAAGTATGAACATGAAGCACAAATAATAGGAAGTAAAATCAACACAATGAACACTATTTTTACGTGGAAAACCCAAGGAGGGAAAAACCACGGTTAGGATTAATTCACAATATAAAGTAGTTCCAAAACCGAATGTATAAGGTTCACTGCCTTGAAAGGACTAACTATCCGGATACAAAAGCTCACTGCTTACAAGGAGGCTCATTGCCTACAAAAGATTCACAAAACAAAATTGGGCTTTACAGCCAAAATGAATTGAAAAAGTGCACCTAACAAGTGTTGATATAGTTTCGGTGATGCTCAATAGACAGACTTAACACACTTCATTATTTTCTCTCTTCTTCAACTTTGCATTCACTACTTTTTCATCGATTACACACACACATACACATTTAATCCTCAACCCTGTCCAATATATATACTTGATTCATTTGCAAACATCAATTAGGTCGGCCTAATTAGATGCATTTCCTTGTTTATCAAAAATACCAACTTGTTGGCTACAAGCATTCACAAAATCTTCCCAAAAGGCAATCCAAACGTCCAACACGCTACATCATGTCGGCATGGACCTAAGATAGGTCGCACATATATCCGCATAAGAAAAATTAATTCACCATCTCACGACTTATCCAAGAAGTTGATCAGAAATATAATTCATTGCAAAAAGCAATCAACAGAATAATGCCAATATGCCGTACGAGCATGGGGGCACACAAGATTCTGATCATACATGTCTTCAACATCCATAAATTGTTTCCCAAAACCACAAGCAACAATTTCCAACTGCGGAGGATTGCAAACTAGAATACTGGAGTGTGTAGCTTGAATACCAATTCAGATATCGGACCAAAATACTGAATCAAGCACTGACAATACAAAACTGTAGAGATGGCTATTCTTCTTCATTCTTCCAATAGAACATTGTTCTTGAAGTTATTATCTTTTGCTAAGTTGGTGCTTGGCATTGGGGGTTGGTGCCTACAAATTAAGGGGATTGGTGTCTCCTGTAGGTTGGTGCCTACAAATTTTGTAAAAGAAGAGTTTATATAAGCAATATTTTGCTGTGGTTTTCTCCCGTAAGGGTTTCCACATAAATATTGTGTGTTATTGTGTTCTTCTCATGTGCATAATTAATTGATGGTGAGTGAATGGTGTTATTGTGATTGGTAAAGTTTTAAATTGGTAAAAGTTGCATTATACTGATTCACCCCCTTTCCCCACCCCTCTCAGTATAACTGTGTGCTCATCACAACTTTTACAATTTATAACTTAGGAAATCATAGAACAATAATCAAAGTAACCACTCAAGCAAGATCTTACAATAGAGAACACAAGATGCACACACAATTTTATGTGGAAACCCTTGTGGGAGAAAACCATGGAAAAATATTGCTTCTATGGGAAACTTCTTACAACTTTGTAGGTACCAAGCCATAGGAGACACCAATCCCCACAACTGAGTACCAACTCAGCAAGAGACACCAATCTCTTTGAAGATGAGGCACCAACCTCCAAAAGGATAAAGTGATAAGTGTTTGATCTTCTTCTTGAATCAGATTTGATCCACCTCCACAAATCTGCTCAAAAGGCTTCTTGAAATCTGCTCATAAACTTCAATATTTTCTGCTAATAGGTGTGCAATAATGCACTTTTGAATCTTCTCATATTCTTTGATAATTTCTGATCATAAGGTCTGCAACAATTCGCCAATAATATCTACTCATAGGTTTGCCATAGTCTTCATTAATATATGCTCATTTATGCTTGTTAGATCTGCTCTAAGGTTTGCTTATAAACTGCTTGAATGGGAATGATATTTAGTGAATTGCTTGATAAAAAGACTTCCAAATGGTTTCTTATTTATACCACACATGCACCTCTTCACCCAAGAGATACACCTCTCTAAACCAGGTCGGCCAAGGTGGCTTTTTATTTTCCTTCACCAAGGTAGGTCGCTCATCTCCATGAGTCGACCCAACTAAAGGGTTTTTATTTGTTTTACAAATGTGGGCACCCAAACCAGTGGGGAGGTGGTGGGGGAGGGCGGGAGGGCAGAGGTCAACCACACTAAGAAAAATATTTTGCAAGAATTAAAACACTTAGAGGGGGCACCAAAGGCTAAGGGTTGACCAACATGACTTTTATTTTATTTCAATTCCTTCCAAAATTGGGTTGACCCATGTAGAGATAATTATGTAATTTAATAGATTTAATTCCATCACTTCTATTTGCATAAGGTTGATAGTGATCAAGCCTCTTTGAATCACTTTGACGTCAATGACAACAAATTTCCAACAATCTCCCCATTGATGGCAACCTTGTAACAAGACCATACATCTCTCCTTGACTGAAATGCTTCCCCTTACTCTACTCCTCCCCCTTTGACATCAAAGGCAAAGGCTTTCTTGGGTCAAAAGATAAGTCAATGAATAGCTCTCCTTGAGCACATGCTTCCCTTGAAGAACTCAGTGAATAGATGAGAGTGATAGCACTACCAATTTCTCCCTAGATACTCAAAAGTCTCATTTGGAAGAGGCTTTGTGAAGATGTCCGCAATCTATTCCTTTGTAGCAACATACTCCAACTTCACTTGCTAATCAACAACCCACTCTCCTAAGAAATGATATTTGATCGGAATATGCTTTGTCCTGGAGTGCATCGTTGGGTTCTTTGAGATGTTAATCACACTTGTATTATCACAAAATATGGAAATGGGATGATCAAATTCCACCTTGATATCCTTCAAAGTTTGCTTCATCTAAAGGACCTGAGTGCAACAAGAAGTTGCTGTAACATACTCCGCTTTTGTTGTAGACAATGAGATTGAAGTCTGTTTCTTACTCAACCATGATACTAGACTATTGCGAAGGAAGAACGCACCTCCACTTGTCCTCTTTCTATCATCAACACTGCTGGCCCAATCTGCATCTGTATATGCTATTAGGGCGAAATCTTCACTTCTTGGATACCACAATCCAAAATCCATAGTGCCTCTTAGATACTTGAATATTCTTTTGACTGCTTGCACATGAGTTTCCTTTGGTGCTGCTTGAAACCGTGCCACCAAACCAACTACTTGCATAATATTGGGCCTTGTAGTTGTGAGGTATAGCAAACTTGCAATCATGGATCTATACATAGTCTAATTTGCTGTAGGAGATTAATCATCTTTGCTCAATGTACAACCAGTAACAATAGGAGTACTTATTGGATTATAATCTTCCATTTTGAATTTGTTTAACATCTCTTTGACATACTTGGTTTGAGAAATAAAGATCCCTTTATCCGACTAAGAGATTTACAAACCAAGGAAGAAAGATAGCTCTCCTAGCATTGACATCTCGAATTCCTTTTGCATGTTGGAGGCAAAGTCTTGGCACATTTTATCACTGTTACCACCAAAAATGATGCCATCAATATATACCACAACAATCGACAACTTATCTCCTTCATTCTTGATATACAACTTGCTATCCACCACTCCTCTTTTGAAGCTTTTCTCTTGAAGATACTTGTCTAACCTTGTATACCGAGCCCTTGGGGCTTGCTTTAGTCCTTTAAAGAGCCTTCTTCAATCTACAAACATAATCTTCATTCTCTAATAGAATGAATTCTTCAGGTTGTTCAATGTACACTTCCTCTTCCAGATTTCCATTTAGAAAAGCTGATTTGACGTCCATCTAATAAACCTTGAAATTCTTGAAACTTGCAAGGGCTAAGAACATTTTGATAGCTTTCAATCGTGCAACAGGGGCAAATGATTCTTCAAAGTCTATTCCTTCAACTTGTGCATAGCCTTTCCACACAGGTCTCACCTTGTTCCTTGTGACTTCCCCATCTTCATTTAGCTTGTTTCGAAAAATCCACTTGGTTCCAATGACGTTCTTGTCCTTAGGTTTTGGGACAAGCTCCCAAGTTTCATTCTTCTCTATTTGATCCAATTCTTCCTCTATAGCCTTGATCTAATATTTGTCTTCACTTGCTTTTGAGAAGTTCTTTGTTTCAACTTTGGAAAGCAAACACAGATTTGCATGTTCTATTGTATTGACAAATTTTCTTGTTTGAATTTCTATGTATTTGTCTGAAATTATTAGATCTTTAGGATGGTTCTTTTGAACAAATCTAGATAGTGTCTTGGGTGGTGCCTTTGATGGAGTCTTCGGATTTCTTTGCTCAACTTCTCAGTTTTCAATTTCTTCCTCTGTTTCTTCTTCTTTGCAACTTTCTTCCTTTTGATAATCAATTTCTTGTACTATCTCCTTTTGATGCCTTTCTTTGTCAACCCTCACATCTGCACTTTTCAACAACTTTGTGCAATATCTTGTTATAGCATCTATAAGCTTTGCTCCTTTTGGAATATCCAAGGAAGATACCTTCATCACTTTTGGAATCGAATTTTCCCAAATCTTCTTCATCTCTTCTTATATAGCATTTGCTTCCAAAAACCTTGAAGTATTTTATTGATGCAGCCCTTCCCTTCCAAAGTTCATATGGAGTTTTGCTGTTATTCACCATTTGAGGTTGTCCTTATTAATTCTTTGAAACTGTGAGGCTTTGTCCTCCTTGTTTTCCTCTTTGTTTGCCTCATTTTTGCTTTCTTCCCTTTTATCATATTCTTTGGTCACCTCCTTTTTGTTGGAACTTTTGAGGGCCGTAGCTTAATTCTTACTTTCCAACATCTTTGTAGTTTGTGAACTTTCGCCATCAAAACCAAGACCACTTTTGATGAATGGTGATCTTTGTGAGTTGATAAGATCCTCTAACATTTTAAAACTTTTATCAAACTTTATGTTTCTGCTGAGCTGATCTTTAGTCTTTTCTAGCTCCTTCCTCAAGGAAACAATTTCAGATTCAATCTTTTTACACTCCAATTCCTTTGCTTTTAGCTGATCTTCTAAAACATCTTCAATGCGTTTGGTTTCTTCTGCCTGAGTCTTAAAATCCATAATTATCTTTTTGGACTTTTCATCATCTTCTCAAATTTGCTCTTTCAACTTTAAATTCCGCTTCTTGTGTCTTTTGATTTTGTCTATGGCAATGTTAAGTTCTTCCTCAAGATCTGCTATAGTATCTTTCTTGCTTTCAATCTCTTTATTCCCTTTGTCTTCACACCTTGGAGCTTCTTCTTTTGTTTCCATGGCCATGAAAATAATTTCTTCTCTATCACTTTTGCAGAAGCTTTCATCACTTTCCTCGAATGATCTATTACTTCCTTGAACATATAGGCTCTTCTTGTGCCTTCAAAAATTCTTCCTTTCAGATTTCCTTTGAATGGAATTTTGTTATAATGACTTTTCTTTCCTTTTCCCTTGTCATAATATACTTCTTCACTGCTACCACTTCCAACTTGTGGACATTTGGCAGAAAAATGACTTGTATTACCACAATTAAAGCATTTAAGAGTATACTTACCTTTTTGCTTGATAGTTCCTTTATTGAATTTCTTCATAAAGTTAGCCTCTTCCTCATCACTTAAACTTTCACTTGATACGGGTCCTTTGTTCTTCATCCTTCTTGATGCTTTGAAGGCAGCTTAGCATTTTGATGATGTTCCTTTCCTAGTCCTCATTTCGTAAGCGATAAGTATGCTATGTAAGTCATCCATCTTCAAAGTGTTTAGATCCTTTATTTCTTCAATGGTGGTAACTTTCACATCAAATCTCATGGGTAGAGATCTTAAAACCTTTTGCACAATAACCTCATCCTCAATCTTTTCTCCTAGACCATGAATGGTATTTACAACTTCATTCACACAAAGAAAATAGGCAGCGACATTCTCTTTGTCCTTCATCTTCAAACTCCCAAATTGTCTCTTTTGGGTTTGGAGCTTTTCCTTTTTCACTTTGTCATATCCTTCATAAGTCCTTTGAAGCTTATCACCTGCTTTGCCGATGTGCATTGCATGACTTTGACAAATTTTGATTTAGTTAGACCACTTAGAAGTGCATTCATAGCTTTAGCATTGTTCTCACTAGCCCTCTTTTCAGCTTGATCTGTTGGTTGAGTAGATGGTGCCACATAGCCATCCACAAGATATTGCCATATATCAAATCTATGGGCCATCAAATAAATGCGTGTCCTCATACTCCAAAAAGCATAGTTGTTTCCATCAAACAATGGTGCTTGGCTTGAAGAAAACCCTTCTTGACTTGCCATGTGTGTTCTTAAGATCTTTCCTTCAAGCAGTTGGGCTTTTCTAAAGGAACCTGGCTTTGATACCAATTGAAGAAAACACACACACTTATACTGAGGGGGGGTGAATCAGTATAAGACCAACTTTTTCAATTTATAGCTTTGGCAATCCTAGAGCAATAATCAAAGTAACCACTCAGCAAGATCTAACAATGGAGAACACAAGATGCACACATGGTTTTACGTGGAAACCCTTGTGGGAGAAAACCACAGCAAAAGTAGGAATCTTCTTACAACTTTGTAGGCACAAACCCACAGGAGACACCAATCCTTATGACTGAGCAACAACTTGGCAAGAGACACTAATCTCTTTGAAGACAAGGCACCAACCTTCAAAAGGATAAATTGACAAGTGTTTGATCTTCTTCTTGAATCAGATCTCATCCACCTCCACAAATCTGCTAAAAAGGCTTCTTGAAATCTGCTCATAAACTTCAATATTTTCTGCTCATAGGTTTGCAATAATACACTTATAGAACCTGCTCATATTCTTTGATAATTTCTGTTCATAAGGTCTGCAATAATTTGCCAATAATATCTACTCATAGGTCTGCAATAATCTTCATTAATATCTGCCCATTTATGCTCCTTAGATCTGCTCTAAGGTCTGCTTATGAACTGCTTGAATGGGAATGATATTCAGTGAATTGCTTGATAAAAAGACTTCCAAATGATTTCTTATTTATACCACACATGCACCTCTTCACCCAAGAGATACACCTCTCTAAACAAGGTCGGCCAAGGCAGCTTTTTATTTATTTTATTTTCTTTCACCAAGGTAGGGCGCTCATCTCCATGAGGTCGGCCCAACTAAAGGTTTTTATTTAATTAATTTTTATTTGTTTTACAAATGTGGGTGCCAGCAGCATGGGGGGGAGGGGGGCGGCGTGGGGTTTGGCCACACCAAGAAAAATATTTTGCAAGAATTAAAACACTTAAGAGGGGGCGCCAACGGCTAAGGGTCGGCCAGCATGACTCTATTTTATTTTATTTCAATTCCTTCCAAAACTGGGTTGACCCATGTAGAGATAATTATGCAATTTAATATATTTAATTCCATCACTTATATTTGCATAAGGTTGACAGTGATCAGGCCTCCTTGAACATTCACTTTGACATCAATGACAACAAATTTCCAACAGGCCCAAATTTGATGTGTGAATTTAACCACTTTGCTCCCTTTGAATTTAAACAATTCCCTCATTACTTGAAAAAATATATCTTCACCAATCTTTTGTTCTTAATGTCAATCAAAATCTTTTCAATGTACATTGAAAAACAGAAAGCTGTACCCATAATATCATAGTTAAGACAGTTCATGGCTACTATAATCATATGACCAAGCGGTCAGGAACTGCAACACATATCTTTCTTCATATGCATGTATTTTATTGCAAAATTTGCATCAAACATGATTTTAATGGGGATTAATTGCAATTTTTGTCATTTGATTAGGGACCAAATGTTAGGCTTATAAATAAAATAGTCAATTTAATTTAGACACATTGGTTAATACTTATGTGCTTTGTCAACTTTATGTTTCAATATAACGTCTTGTTATCTGTGTCTCTTTTTCGTCATGTGTTGTTTCCACCAAAGAATTTGTGGGCAAAGAAAATTGGGATTTGTTGTTAAGTTTGAGGGACACATTTGTCTATATATGAACTTAAAATTCAAATGTACAAGTCAAGGTATTCAAGCTTGTGTACACAATATGCTGCAGGAAGTGAAAGAATCAAAGTGATCAAGTTGTTTAGGGTCAGCTTCTAACTACACAATTTTTCAGGTCTTGTAGTATTGGAAGAATGCTGTTCTGCTGCAAGATATAGAACTAGAAACTATAGGCAGAATTCATTGTTTAAAAGTTGGTTCTTTTGGATTCATGTTTTCAACTGGCTTGAGCATTAACTTTTTCACACATGCAGGAAGAATTAGAAGAACTGGATAAAACAGATAAAGCTACATCACCTTGCAAGGAGTATGTGATTCATGACCTACGTGCTAGTTCTGATTCAGATTCCAGACGTACATCTTTTGCTTCAATTTGCAGTGTGAAATCATTGAATAATAAATTTTTGGTTTTTTTCTTGCAGAATGGTTCAGATGATTGAGAGCACACCAGATCCTCTTCTTCCTATGTAAGAGCTTCTATTTCCATGAGCATTATGGCATTTTATATAACAATTCTCTTATATGGGAAAATAGGAAATCTAAAGTTGTTTTCACTGGAAGCTCACTTGCAAAAATAATTGTGATTTACGAATTTGGCAATTATTTTACTTTGTTTGCAGCACCAAAGGTCCAGCAAACCCAATATGGGATCGATGGTTTGAAGGACCAGTAGAGTCTGATTCCTGCAGATGTTGGATATTTTGAAGCTTAACCTAGTAAGGTGTAGAGTCTGATTCATGCTGATATTGGATATTTGATGCTTACCTAAGTTTGGACCATGGAATTCCCTTCCATTTCATTATGGGACCGTTGCAGTAGATTTGTCTAATTGAGAGTTTATTTTGAGCATTGATTTAGAGTTGCTTCCATGCCTCCATCTCATTTCTTTACTCAGTTTTCTTGTGCCAAAAAATCAAGATGGTGCCACCTTGAGGCATTAATGTTGTCAGTGACAAAAAATTCTTCCTTCTCATGCTCCCCTCATGTAATATTAGGTATCTGAGAAAGAACAATACGGGGAATCAAACTTTGGCTGAGTTGCCTCTTATTAATCAATTAAAAATTCATTGATATTCTCAAGCTGCTGTCATTGTCATAAAATGCTCTCATATTCATCTTGTAGGGGGAATATGTTTCTATTAGCTTTATTGAACAAACTGTAGCTGTTACAATGCAGGATGGCTTATTATATAAGCTGAATCAACGATACTTCCTTTTTTCTAGGAACAAGTCTATGACAATCTACAACCTATGCAGAACCGTGTGCTATCTTTAGTGCAAGCAAAAACTACACCTCTACAATGCTAAAAATATCAAACTGTTGCAGGCATTATTACAAACATAGCTATATGTCATGACAGCTTAATATACAACAATAATTTTTTGGATAATTTATTTGCAACTGAATATTAAAACTTCAACAAATTCTGAAAACAACACAATGAATTCTGAAACAACACTTTATTATGAAATTGGTATTCCTCTTACAAAATGGAAACTTGCTGCATGCTCAATAGCATCATGAGGTTATAGCTTAATCAATTAAAAATGTTAATCCAACCTCAAAATTTGCTGCTGGTCTTATGAAAAGTTGAACTGTTGAGACTAAGCTGGGGCTGAAAGTTTAGGACAAACTTGCTGTTGAAGCTTGATGAAAGCCCTTCATATGACAAGAATTCTGAAACCTGTAGGTGCTGCTGATAGGCTGCAGTGTGCAGTCTCACCCTTCACGTCCAGGAATTCCTTTATTAGCTGTAATGTGGAACTGGAAGGTGCCGAGTCTCGTTGTAAACTGATCTTCTATGCTGAAGCTCAAGCAAGTGTTGAAACTAATTGCCTTCTGGATATGCTAGGCTAGAACTAGGTAAATGCTGATGCTGATGGCTAACTGAACTATACTGAAATTGATAAATTGGGCAATGCTATTCTCAAACTGGAACCACCAATTAGAACGCTGAGGGTTTTCGTTCCTGGTCTCCCTTTTGAGATGTTCAAGGGTTTCTGTCCTTGAAGCTCAAGCAATCCTCAGGGTTTCCATCCTGGGACTGTGTGAATAAGTGCTCAAACAAGGCTTCAAGAGAAAGATGATAAATTGAATCCTTGCTTGTTGCCCACTGGTGGCTTAAATTGGGTTCATGTGTTCCTAGGGTGGAGGAATCCTCAGGGTTTCCATCCTGGGACTGTGTGAATAAGTGCTCAAACAAGGCTTCAAGAGAAAGATGATAAATTGAATCCTTGCTTGTTGCCCACTGGTGGCTTAAATTGGGTTCATGTGTTCCTAGGGTGGAGGCTTCTAGGGCCACCACCTCCTCAACTCATTTTGTTTTTTGGAAACAAACAAAAATCAAAACTTTCCTATTGGAGGTGGTCACTTTTGGCCTTATCCAAGTTGAGGTGGCCAACTTTTTTTTTTCTTTCTTTTTATTTATTTTATAATATCTACAATATTTTAATGGGGGCATGACACTATATTAATCTAATAATCCCCATCCCCTCCCCTGTCCTTGTCTTAATGACAACCTGATAAAATCCTAAGCTTATCTCCAAACTTGAGAAACTTGTCTTTACCAAGTGGTTTGGGCAATACGTCAGCAATTTGCTATGTTGTAGGATAATAATAAAAGACAAATGGCTTTTGTATCAACCAATTGGTGAATGTAATGGTGACGAACTTCAATATGCTTGGTTTTGGCATGGTAGACTGGTTGCTTCACCATTTTGATGATACCTCCTTTGTCAAAAAAAATGTTGTCATTGTTGTTTGGTCAAGTTAAAGATTGACCAATATCCTTTGTAACCACATTGCCTTAGCCTATATTGGCAACTACCTTGTATGTTGAAGATCTGCTAGGAAATTAATTACTCCTACACCGAGAGTGAAGACATAATTTGTTATAGACTTCCTTGCATCAACTGATCCAGCCCAATTGGAATCAGTATATCCTACTAGCATGAAGTCAAAAAGCTTTGATAAAGAATGCAAAGTCAAGGGATGCTTTGACATAGCAAAGGGCTCGCTTTGCAGCTTTCCAGTGTTCCTCTTGAGGTTGAGACATGAATTGACAACTTGTTGCAAAACGTAGATCAAATTGGGTGGTAATAATATAAATCAAACTAACTACCAATTGTCGATATATTGATTCATTGACTAGTGGTGAATTAGTGTTAGTTGAGAGCTTTATCTCAACTTACATTCAATCATTCTAATTTTTTCTAAAAGACCTTTTGCAAACTTAGTTTGTGATACAAATATTTTGTGATCAGATTGCCAAAATTATACATTGAAACAATATTCAACTAGGCCTAGATCTATTATTTCAAAACCAAAACAAATAATAGACTTCACTTTGACATAAGAACTGGGTTAAAAATAACAATTTCTAAAACCAAAATCTCTAAGATACTTAATTCTTTTAAAATACTAGGCTTGAGGAGCTTGTTTAAGTCAATACAAGGACTTTATCAACCTGCAAACCAAATACTCTTTTCCAAGAACTTGGAACCCTTGCAACTAAGCCATGCAAACTTCCTCCACCAAGTCTTTGTTCAAGAAGACACCTCTAACATCCATTTGATATAGCTTTCATCCAATTTCAGTAGCAATGGAGATAGTCAATTGAAAGGTTACCATCTTTATAGTAGGGGAAAAGTTTTCTTTATAGTCTACTCCTTCCTCCTATGCAATGCAAACTTCCTCCTCCAAGTCTCTATTCAAGAAGACATTTTTAGCATTCATTTGATATAGCTTTCATCCAATTTGAGTAGCAATGGAGATAGTCAATTGAAAGTTTACAATCTTTATAGTAGGGGCAAAGGTCTTCTTTTGGTCCATCCCTTCCTCCCATGCATATCCTTGGTGACATGATGAGCTTTGTACTTGTCCAAAGCAACATTGATTTACACTTGACTTTAGAAATCCATTTACAACTGATGTATTTCTTCCCTGGGAGCAATATTGACAACATTCAAGTCTTGTTTTTCATCAAGGCATTATTTTCCACCTTCATGGCAGCTTCCCATTCAAGATTTCCTTTGGCCCCTAAAATATGCTATGTTCAAATGTCTGTGAAATAGTCGAAGTTGGAACAAAATTTACTTGCTTACCACCTTGCTCATGTTCCCCGATCGTCTTACCACCTTGCTCATGTTCCCTGATCCTCTTGAACATCCTTCATCATGATATAGTGCCATTTCAGTCTCTTTTGTTGGCCATCCTAATCTTGCTGTAAAGTCTGAGAATAACTTACCTTTTCACTAGATTTCTGATCTTGTTGTGAAGATTGAAATAGCTCATTGTTTACTCAAACATAACCAACTTGAAATTTGACTTCGATGTTTCTTGATTGATTTCAATGCTAGAACTTTGTCCAAAATTAGGAACAATCACCCATACTCTACTATATGCATAATTACTATTAACACAAAAGAATGATATTTTCTTATCTACATCATCTTTATTAACCACAATTTTGGTTGTAGAGATTGTAGTAGTTTGTAAACTTTAGGTTTCTCATTGTGGCCAACAAACATATACTTTTTTGCTTTTTGCTTGTAAATTATTTCTCTTTTCTCAAGGAATGTGCAAAGGCGATACAATTGAAAATTCATAAATCACTTGAAAGACTGGTTCCTTGCTAACATTTTGCAAGGTTGAAAATAAGACTTGATTGGAGAATTGAAGTATTTACAGTCATCGTCTACTAGGTCGGCATGTCCAGGATGCCTTTTAAAAATGTTGTTTTTACATAAATTCAAGTATTTTTTGAAAACATGCAAAATTCCCATTGTTTGGTATGCCTAGATGTATCGGGGACAGTTGAGGGATGTCTTAGACATTGCCGGCCACCCTTGGGACTGCGAAATGTCTTGTAGATGTTTCTTAATGTTCTGTGCCATTTTGCGGATGTTTGAAGGTTTTGGGAAAAATGGATGTCACCAGCTGTTCCGTCGTTGCCATCTCTGAAACGCAATGGGGGATGGTGATTGCAGTTTCAGGGCCAGGGATGTCCCCATGAACATGGACGATAAAACACTCATCATATACATTATAGAGCCATATTACGTAACATTAGAGCTGAATAAATTCACACGAGAGTCAACACACAAATTAACAAAATTTCATTGCTTTCATTGGTAATCTTTAGAGTATGGGGGGCCACTCTTAATGATTAATGTGCATATATATTAATTTATATATTTACTAGTTTCTATAATTATATACTTTCCAGATCTACTCAGATAACTAACTTATTAAAACAATTTCCATGAAAAGTTAAGAATGGAAATCAACACACAATAGCAGCCAAACACAGGCGTTTAGCATTTTACAGATGCCTTATTGACAGTCTGCATTTGTTGATCTTGAGTCCTTACAGACAATGTAGCAGCTGTGACATAGAAAACAACCATGTTGTTGTTTTCACAGCTTGCAAATAACAGTAAATAAAAATCATTTAATATTATGTCAAAAATGGCTATACAACTGTCCTCACAGCATGAATGAGAAATCCATTGAAATCATTCACAAAGGTTGAAGCTTATTTTTCTATCTTAAGAAATACTTTCCAGTAATCAGAAAAAAATTGCATGTACTGTTTTTCTATTTTCTACATACGTATATCTTGCACCTTTCTTCAGATATAAGTACATTAAGAAATTGCATTTGGAAAGGTAAAAACTTAAAACTTAAAATAAAACGTGTGATAGGAGCTACTTGCTCTTTTATTAAATGGAGAATGACAGAAGGGTGGCTTTGCCCAAGTTTTCTTTAACAGGGTATCAGGAGTGTAAACTGCAGGTTCAGGTTCAGGGTCTATGGAGCAATCAAAACTGAGTATACCAAAGGTCCAAAATTGTTTTAAAAAAAAATGTTTCTAATGTTTTTTTCCACCATACCGGGGATGTTACCTATTTCTCTGGGGGTAGGGGATGTCAGGGGCGTTTCCTACCCTTTTCTGTGTCTCTGAAACGTTTCTGGTTGAGGGCAGGGTCAAAAGACATAGGGGTTACATAGCTTATCGTATAAGTCAGAGAATCAACGATACTTCCTACATTCTATAGTAAGTACTACAAAGAAAGCAGTACCTACAACCTATGTACAACCGTGTGCCATCTGTAGCACAAACAAAATCTACACCACTGCAATTCTCTAACAACATCAAACAATTGTAGGCATTATTACAAACAGAACGACATGAATCTAATGGTTGCTTCATGCTTGTTCTCTATGAAATATTCACTATTTCTTCAGAAGTTTACATTTATCTTACAGCTTTATTTTGTTTAAGGAGTCTTGATAATTCATCAATAATGCATTTCTCAAACTTTCGTTCATTCTTATTGAGAACTATTTTGGAAGATGATTTCCACTAGTAATCATAAATGAATTAGTCGGCCTTCTTAAGTAAAACGAAAATATATTTGCTATTATTAATTCTTGGAATATTTATCACATTTTGACCATCTTACTTATTGCTTTTTTACATGTATTTGGACCCCCATTTTGAGGAATCATACGATGTTAATGGTTTTTTGAAGCAATATTATCTCATGCAATTTCAGTTTGGAAAAACAATAAAACTGTCAGAATATGCAATGCTTAGTAATTTTTTGTAAGTAAACTATTTGTGGCTTTTATGAATGTTGCCTTGGGAAGTGTTTAAATTATTTTTTGTTCCAAAGAATACTAGGACAATGAGATAATAATTGTCTAGACGCTTATTCACTCCCATCAACTAAGACAATGTTTCCTTAAGGATGGCACGAAAAATTTGTCATTAAAATCTAGATAGTAGCGCAAACTGGAAAAATATACTCAGGCCAGATGTTTAAGAACAATCGCTGACCGTTGAACATATCACCATCAAAGTTTTTTAGAATTTTAATTCTCTTGGTGATGATATATAGATGGAAGAAGAATACATACGAATGATTACAATGCCCTTATTTTGAAATATGTGTAGTTTTATTCATATTGACATGAAATAATACAACCTCTGTTTTACATATATCAGGTTAGGATCAGACTTTGATTATTAATCTTAGATGATTTTGCCAATATGTTGAATGCGACACAACTATTAAAAAAACTGAGTTTTGATGAAATTTAATGCTCACAATTCAACTTCTTTTTGAGGAATTATCCTTAAAAGTTATATGATACAAACCACAAGTCTGAGTGTTTGCCTCAGACTAAGTGACATTCAAAATTTTGCTCTTAGAAATGATTTTTTCTAAATATATTGTTTGTACTAGTAAAATGAAATAATTTTTTCTCCAATTTATTCTTCACTGAATTCATGTGGCCAAGAATTCCAAAAGCTTGAAGGGTTATTAATCTTATGTCAAGATGAATAACTCCCCTCTATATTAGTGACTATCCTGGATCCTTTCCTTAATCACGCTAATATTATTCAAAGAACTGCCTGCAATCACTGATGTCTTTTCATTCAAAACATCACTGATGTTTGAACTTCTGATCTTACTAGTCATTGTTTCATGATGTTTGGCTAGAGCAAAATCAACGTGTGGTGCTCCACCTAATGCAAAAAAAAAGAAAAAAACGTTAGCTTTTAAAATAAATAAATGCAACCTTCAACGGGTGAAATGCCATATTTTAAAGTAAACTTAGTGTAAAAGGGTGTTGCTTTACAATTATAAGCAAAACATATAAAATCACAAAAAAATAACAAGGTGGAAGGAGCTGAAGTTGGAAATACTATGAAGGTGAGCTACACAGAAGAAGTAAAAAATTACTCACGAAGAGTAACATCATCAAGTCATAAATTATTAAAAAAAAGGTTGCTTGCAAAGTATAACCCAACAAGTGAACTACCATACAAATAAATGGAGAGGAAACGCATGGCAAAGTCTACTGCTATTAAACAATGTCTGTATCTGAAAAAGGGATGTGATTGGAAAACATGTAACCCCACCAAGGAAAAGCTACTTTGCAAACAGTAACTTCGACATGAAAAGGTCATTTGACAAAGTTAAATAAGAAAGACATTGATTTAATGGAAGGAGGGAAGATAACAAAGATATGAAAAAACAAGTGAGGATCCACAAGGCAAAACAAAATTATTAATAAAAGATCATAGCAAGGAAGATTGAAACCTGCAAGGCAAAACTTAATTGAGACCCGCAAGGTTGCTAGATGACATACAATAATATTAGAGAAGGTGAAATCGGAATAAGATGGTTCTAAAGTGTACAGTGGGACTACAGGAAAGGGGCCAGTGATGAGCCTGAACACTACTCATTCAATAAGACAGTTTCTGTACATTAGTATTAAAGAAGGGAGCTCAGTGATATGCCTAAACCACTTATTCAAGTGGTACATCTGATTTGGCAACAATAACTTGTAATTTTCAAGGAAATAACATCTTCCTACGACACATTTGGCAAATTATTGCTCCCAGAAAACAAGATGTTTGTGCTCAAGTAGTGATTACTTTTCTAGACAAGGTAAAATAATAAGTTTTGTGCTGATCAAAATTCTAAATGATGTTTAGTCTCTTTATATAGAACCTTCAATTTATGTATTTTTTTTTTTGTTCAAAAAAAGGGTTATATGTGTATTCAATGTGCTAAACGTAACTGACAAGAAAAACTTTTGTACTGCCATATAATCGACACTTCTAAATAAGAATCACAGGTTACTGGAAAAACACAAGTATCATTGAATCCAAAAATCACAAAATACTGGAAATTGACAAGAAACACTAATGTTTATCATTGAATCTAAAAGTACTAACTACTGAAAATTGACAGGAAAGTCTGTGTCATACAATCATGTAGAGTTCTTAAATATCAAGTGGTTCGATTGTCCAAAGTAAATTGTTTTAATAAATAAAAATACGGCAACTATTTAATATCTTGTATATAGATGAATTATAAAATTGGAACGACCATGTAGTTGAAGATGGCAATTTACAGGCTTTATCTGAAGGATATGGGAGCGGTACCATAGAGGATATAGGATTTTCAGCTACCAAAAATATGAACAGCTGTTATCAAATCTACATTTCCTTCTATTACCACCACAGACAGAAGAGCATAAACAAATTGCAAATTTTTCTTTGGTCCAAGCAAATTCAATAAACAGTAAAAATTTTGTATGTGCATCTGTAAGTGAAATGAAGAGACTTCAAACTTGCACAGGGTTTGAATTGCAGGTCGAATCTTTTAAACAAGATTGTACCGACTGTTTATATGAGACTCTCCACACAGTAAGGCTAGCCTGACAGTAAATTGTCAATGCACT
The DNA here is from genome assembly GCA_007258455.2 of Sequoia sempervirens. Taxonomy (NCBI): domain Eukaryota; kingdom Viridiplantae; phylum Streptophyta; class Pinopsida; order Cupressales; family Cupressaceae; genus Sequoia; species Sequoia sempervirens. The sequence continues at coordinate 26,073 of VDFB02178878.1, forward strand.
GCTACAACACACCGGTTGTTTATATGGGAGATCTGATGTCATGTAAATAAACCATGTGTTGACTATTTAAGCTCTTCCGTAAGGGTATCACAGCAGGTATTAGGGAAAGCCGATCCCTTGCACATCAAATCTGAGGCATTTCTATTGCTAATTTAAACAAAATTCTAGCCAAGCTTTCATCCCAGTTATTCTCATAAAAGACACAACAACATTAGAACATTAAACATCAACATTTCAAAACCATTTAAGGCTAAACAAGTTAAGTCACTTAAACAAAATAATTCTTCATAAAGATAAACCCGATATAGCTAATTCAAAACTCAAAATCTTTGAAGTAGATTAACTGACCTGCAAACCAGAGCACCAATCCGCAGAGAATAAGCACAAGGGGAATAAAATGTACAGAATGCTCAGCCTTAAACTTCGATTGCTTCTTCTCATCCACATCCATTAATTGCGTATACCTCGGCAAAAGATCGAAGGCCACTGTACTTGTGTTTTTCTTGATCGGAGGCGGCGACACTGTGAAGCTGTCGAGCGATCGACTCAAGCTGCCCGATCTGTACATTTTCAAAGCCCCGAAAACTCGTGGAAGAGAGACGCTGAAATCCGAATTCTGAAATCTTTTTGAGCTTGAAAGGAAAAGAATTTGCAGTGAAAGGCTTATTGTTTGATTGGGGTTTTAAAGGAGTCGTCTGTTAATAAACGTGGAATTGCGCGTGACGGCTCCTTTGCCTGCGCGTGAAGAGAACAGATTGGAGCTTCCTGCGGGGTCTCGAACCGACGGCGATGGGTTCGCGCGTGAAGTTTTACACGTTGTCGGCTTCGCGCCCGTCCAAGCGCACGTACATGAATTTTGCGCGAGGGATCATCTCCTTGACTTTTTGCTTGGCATTTTGTTTGGTTGGGAACGGGATCTTGACTGTCGTATTTGCCGCCTCAAGTTCCGTGAATACCAATTTTTACGCTGAACTTGATGTAAGACAAATAAATTGATCTGAATCCTTTGTTTTCAATAGTGCCAAAATTTCTTTTACCCTGAAAACTCGCCGTTTTCGCAGGAAGTGTCCTAATAAATGAAATGGCGTGTTAGTAGAGATATTTTAGGGGAGCCAATATTATTTAAGATATAAACAGACGTAAATAAAACAGAACACACGGTAATAATATTGTTGGACCACTTGGAAAGATGTAAAGTTGAGCCGCAAGAATAGATAGTTTTTTAAATGGTTGTAAATTACAGAAATACCAATGAATAAGATACATCCTTTCGCTTATTTAATTCGGTCACATTATTTTGTCTTTCTAATTTAAGTCTTTTAACATATCTTCCATATGTATTTAGGAGATTTTGTCTTTCTAATTTAAGTATGAACTTATGGATTCGATTAGATTTTTAAAATCTTATATAAGACATAGTATTTAAAAAAAAAAACTAGCATATATATATATATATATAAAATTTATAAACATTTAATTATTATAATTAAATTATAATTATTAATATTAAATTTCAGTATTAATAATAATAAAATGAAATCATTATAAAAATGATTATGATATAAAAACAAATATTTTAGAGTGGATAACAATATTTTATTTTTTCTTTAAATTTGTATTCATAGTTTTGCAGCACTCGTGGAAGGGTTTTCACATTGTCTATGTAAAACAAAGATAGCAAATCCATTTAAAATCATTTTTAAATATGCTTGAAAAGACGTCTACATACAATGAATGTAGTTATGTCAGTTGTATGTCATTTGAACGTCAAATTCAAACTAAAGAGTTTTTCCTTACATTGAATTTTGCTTTTTGGTGGATGCCATTGTAATACGCCTCTAGTGTAATTAATATATTTTTTTTATTGAAGTATTATTATATATTATACTTAATACAATGTTAATTTATTCTTAAAATAATATTATAATTATATTTAATTTATTTATTATAATAGTGGGTGAGTGTAATAATCATTAGTATAAATTTGATATTATGTATTATATATTTATTTATATATAATCCATATTATAATTATATTTATTATTCTATATTATATAATATATATTATTTAATTTAATCTTAAATATAATGATATTATTTTAAATTAATTTATACAAAATTAGAAGATTTAATTAGAGAGTTAGTTACATAAAAATTAATTAATTTATGTAACTAAATTATAAAATAGATACAAAAGTAAATAATAAAATATATAAATATTAAATTTAATTTATATAAATTTATAGTTCAAATTTTTTAGATAGATATTTATATATATCTTTATAATTATAAATATTTTTTTTAGGTTTGTAAGAGTAAGATTTTATTAATATGTCAAAATTTACATAAGATGCAGCCTTCCTTTCATCGTTCTGCTTGCCTATATGTCAGGCCTATCCCATACCCTACCATCTACCAAACCTTGACTGTGCAATACTTCAATTTACCAACTACATAACAAAAAGGCTTGTCGGTCAAAGCTTTTACAACCACTAACTAGAAGACAACCCTAAGGAACCCCATGCCTAACAAACCTACATACCACTAATAACACATTGATAGATTGGGATAACATAACAAAAATTCACATTAAAATTGACCCTACTCACATGAAACCATGCTCCTTTGCATAAGACCTAAATGCAGGAACCAGTTGAAATCTTGAACCGGAGTGATATGCAACACTTTCTTCAGATAACTTACCTCAATAGTAGCCTTTTGTCTGTGGTCCACCAGTGCGATGCCCTTCAGATCCAAAATAAAAGGGTAATATTTGATCACCTCGATTGGGACACGAAGGAGCTCCATATCTCTTGGTCGGGGGCACCCACCCTCGGGGTAGCAGAATCCAAAATCTCCTTGAGGCCCCCTAACAAATCCGCGTTGAACAATTTCCTTACCATCTGTTCCACATCAGCCTTTGACACCCTTATATCCAATAAAACAACTGAGAATCTGGACACGATGTTTGTATCCATATGATACAATTCCCCTTCTTGCAGAAACCCTTTCCCCAAGATTAACTTCACCACGACCAGGGAGAGGAAATCGTCCATAATGAGGATGCGTGTAAGTCTCTGGTCTGTGACAGCTCCTAAGAACACCATAATTTGCCTCATCTTACTCTCTAATCTGATTGGAGTGTCCATACCGTTGCAGATGAGAGTCTAAGTTGACAATAACACGATAAACTTAGAGCCCTCTGCCATTAACCCTCTCCACAACAATGTATAAATGTGTAATCTATGTGATTTTAAAGCCTTTACAGGACTAATTCCCATCCACTGATAATGATGTATCGACTAGCGAGCTCAACGGATGTGACATACGCCTTGTGAAATGACTAGCCCCTATCGGATAATAATTACCCTCTGCAAATTGAACGAATTAAAATGATTCCCAGGTTGTTTTGGTATATTTCTCTTGCACAAATTTAGAGAATCCAACTTGCCATAGATGTTCATGTGTCACCAATTTGTTGATCACTAGGCCGATTTTGTGCTCGCCAAATTACTAGGTTGGCATGCACGTAGATTATCTGATTAGATCGGTTATGTAATGATTCCACTGAACTCAACGAGGATCAGATCACCTCGTATCTATGAACGATGATGTGGCACTATGTGGCCATATATCGCCACCTCATATTCCCATATTCAAACGAACCACGCCCGCCAACCTGCTTAGGGAAACTATTTACACCCAAGCGAAACTTGTATTGGATGTGTTAGATCACCTTTCCAATCAGCACAAACAGTTAAGATGAAGTCCCGCTCGTGTGCAATGAATCTATCACTGCAATGTGTGACTTAATTAAAATCGTTGATGCTTGCTTTCCACAAAACATGAAACAATCGTCTTCACCAATCACCATACCTTTAGTAGAGATATACAAGTGTCGGTCCACAGCCAAAACTAACTTTCCACAACTCTATTTGTGGAAAGTCACCGGCCCTTGACCGCCAATATAGTTTTAAGTACTTATTAATTTATTAATAATAATTAAAATATTATAGTAGTATGATTAACTATAGAGATCATTATAGGTATATATTATAGTAATATAGATTAATATACTATATCAATATATAATGGATATGCACACATGCACAGTTGTACACACACATAAATTCATTATAGTATATATAATTATTTATATTATTAATAATATAATATAAGAGCCATCTCCCCCTCTCATTGTCTCCCTCTTTTTATCTCTATTTCTCCCTCCCTCTTTCTAACTCTTTCCATCTCTCCTATACATATTCATCTTTTTCTCACCCCTTGTATCTTTTCCAAGCTATTACTCTCTCTATCTTTCCTTTTTATCCCTATCTCTCCCTCTTTTTATCTCTATCTCTCCCCCTCTCTCTATCATTCTCTCTTTCTATATCACTCTACTTTATCCTCTCTATTTCTCTCCCTCCCTTTCTATGCATTTATATATATCTCTCTTCCTCTCTATTTCTATATCCATATATATATCTCTCTCTCTCATACACACACTCCCTATTTCACCCTCCCTATCTATATATCTCTCTCACACACGCCTTGTTTCTCCCTCCCCATCTTCATCTTCATCTCTCTATCCCCCCCTCCTCTTTCTCTCTCTCTCTCTCTCTCTCTCTCTCTATTACTTGTCTCTATCACCTCCTTCATCTCACTCTTCCCACTCTATCTCTATCTACCTCTCTATATATATATTATTATCTCTATCTCTCTCTTATTCACTCCATATCTCCCTCCATCTCTCCTATTCTCTCTCTCTCTCTCTATATATATATCCCTTTCTCTACATCTATATATCACTTCCTATATCTTTATCTTTCTATCTCTCCACCTCCCCCCTCTCGTTGTCTTCCTCTTTCTATCTCCATTTCTCCTTCTCCCTCTTCCTCTCTCCTTCCATCTCTCCCTCTATATATTTATCTCTCTCACCTCTCTATCTTTCCCAAGTTATATCTATTATGAAATAACTTGCACAATGAAAGATATCATATGAAATAAGCTGAAAATACTTAATAATATGCCACTTCAAGAGGACAACCTCCTAATCCACTTCGAGGGGCATACCTCCAATATTCTTCAATATGAACACAATATTCAATATGATGATAATACCTTTCTATACCTCCTATACATACCATACTTATGCCTATGATATCACCTAAATAGACCTAGATGACCCTATATAAGCCTTAAGTTGACCTAAATAACTAAAAAATAATATAATAATGATAATATGAATTAATTAATAAAGTTAAGGTAGCCACAAGTCGACTACTCATAACACTATACACACTATAGGGGTAGGGGCATAACATTGCCCCCTCTTTTTACAAAAGCATTGTCCTCAATGTTATCTTTTTTTTCATCTCCTTTTTAACTTCTGCTTCTTGTTCTTGTTCTTCTCATTTCCGCTCTTGTTCTTGCTCTTTCTCTTTCTCTTGCTCTTGTTCTCACTCTTGTTCTTTCTCTTTCTCTTGCTCTTTTTCTTGTTCTACTTGTTCTTTTTCTTTTTCTTCTTTTTGTGGCTCTACTTTTTGTTGTGACGTTTTAGAAAGATAATTTTGCAATAAATCACACAAATGAAGTCAAAATAGTCTAATTTTTTTATGTAACTTACCAAGGCCTAGGTTGCACTTTCCCAAAAAAAATCCAAAAAAATAGGTGTTTTGCAGCCTCTAGAGAAAATATGTTGGAAACCCTAATTTTGTTATAAATCCCTTAATTATGCTCTAATTACTTTTTTTGTAGGCTCCTCTCTTATTAATTCAATAACCCACTAAAAGTTAGGAAGGAATAAAATAAAATTTAGAAGATATGTGATTTCCAAATAAATTAGGTAGAAACCCTAATTTTGTTCCAATTGCTCTAAAATTTGGATTGTAGCTGCTTGAATATTCTTTTACAAAACCCTTTAAAATTATACAAAAAATTTCCAAAATCTAGGAGGTATGTGTTTCACAAAATGACCTCCAAAATAAAAAATGCCTCATCGTCACAGTGCTAAGATCATGCTCTGATACCACATGTTATGAAATAACTTGCACAATGAAAGATAATATGAAATATGTTGAAAGTACTTGATAATAATATGCCACTTCGAGGGGGTAACCTCCTAATCCACTTCGAGAGGGATACCTCCAATATTCTTCAATATGGACACACCACTCAACATGTGATAATAACCTACCTATACCTCCTATTATACCATACTTATGCCTAGGATATCACTTAGGGTGACCTAGATAATCTTATATAAGCCTTATGTTGACCTAAATAGCTAAATAACAATATAAAAATAATATGCCTTAATTAATAGTTAAAGTAGCCACAAACGGACTACTCATAACACTATACACACTATAAGGGTAGGGGCATAACAATATCTCTCTCTATCTCACCTTTCTATCCCTATCTCTCCCTCTTTGTCTTCCTCTCTCCCTCTTTCTATCCATATATCTCTACCTCTATTTCCCTATCTCTCTCCCTATCCCTCTCTATCTCTCTATATATCCCTCTATCTATATCACTCCCTTTCTCCCTTTCTATCTATTAAGAAACATGAGTCTGTTGCTAATGGAACCTGATTGTCTTCCCGATTTAGAGGTTTGGTTTCAGTCATGTTTGGATCCCTGCATCATTAAGCTACCACTTCCCCATTGATACTTTTGTTGCACAAACATCATTTGCTAAATGGCCTAACAATTGATCTCACTTCTCTCTTTATCTCTTTCTATCCATATCTTTCTCTATCTCTCTCCCTATCTCTCTATCTCTTCCCTATCCCTCTCTATCTCTCTATATCACCCTCTTATCTATATCTCTACCTCTCTCCCCCCTCTTCTCTCTCTCCCTCTCTCCCTGTCTTCTCTCTCTTCCTCTACCTATTTCTCTCCCTCTCCTCTCTCTCTCTCTCTCTCTCTCTCTCTCTCTCTCTCCCTCTCTATCTCCTTATCTTCATCTCTCCCTCTACCCCTCTCTATCTCCCTCTCTATTTCTCTCATTCTATCTTCATATCTACCTCTATCTTCCTCTTCCCCCCTCTATCTCTAGACATGTCTCCCTCTTTTTATCCGTCCAATTCTCTCCCTCTCTTCCTCTCCCTCTTCATATACCTTTATATCTATATCTCTTTGCCTCTTTATCTCTCTCCTTATTTCTTCTTCCATCTCTCCCTCTATCTCTATCTCATTATCTCTCCATCTATGTTTACCCCTATATCTATCACTCTATCTCTATCTTATTATCTCTCCATCTCTGTTTACTCCTATATCTCTCCCTCTCTCTACCTCTCTCTATATATTACTTCCTATCTCTATCTTTATCTTTCTATCTCTCCCTCTCTCCCCCTATCTATATTTTTCTTTCATCTATACCTATCTATCTATCTATCTATCTATCTATCTATCTATCTATCTATCTCCTCTCTATCTCTTTATATCTCTATCTCCATCTTCATCTTATCTTCCTCTCTCTCTCTCTCTCTCTATTCCCCATCTGTATCTCCTTAACCCCCCCTCTCTCTTTCTATCCCTATCTCTCCCTCCCTCTCTCCATCTCTCCCTAGTGCAAACATAACATGAGACTATTGGTAATGGATCTTGGTTATCTTCATGATTTAGAGGTCCTACCAATTGACCTCATGTATTGGACAAATGTATGCAAAAAAATAGATAAGAATCTTGCCTACTTGACCTTCCACATCTCTTTGACATACCCATTGCACACCAAGGTGCGATTGCTAGTTTATATATTTTTATTATTGTGCTTTAGAGCAAGGGCACCATAAATAACTATGCCATGAGGTTAGATTTTTTTTTTTAAGTATAGTTAATTTAAAAAAATAATGTTTTAGTAGATAAAGTGATGTGAAAATTTGGATTTATATTTTGAATTTTTGTGGGATGTGATTAAAGTATTCATTGCTAATAATCGTTAGATCTTTTTTTATAATTTGTAAAATTAAATGATAAAAGAAATAAAATGAATTCTTGTATTCAAATTTAGGTTGAAGGAATTGTAAAGAAAAATAGCTTTAATAGTTAATTTGGGTTTACTAAGCATAAATTAACTTTGATTAATTAATGAATAGTTGAGATTGATACATTTGATAATTGATTTAAAAAAAATAAAAAAAATAAGAAGGATAATGTTATCCAACTTTAAACTTGATGATTGATAATTATGATGCAATCTTAAAGTTTGAATATCTTAAAACTAGAAATAGCTCCTCTTTGTTAATTAAATGATTTGTTTCAAGTCTAGAATTGTAGATTTTTCCTCTTCATTTTGACTCTAATTTGCATAGTATGGAAATTTTTCTTTGTTGTTTACTTGGATGATTTTTCTTCTACTATGTTCTTTTTAAAAAAAATGAGGGATACTGATGATTAAAAATACCTAGAAAGGATGACCATTATGTCTTGATGATACATATTCTCTTAGATCAATCCCTCAAAATTTGTAGAAAAGTTCAAAGACAATAGACAAGGGTCCTAGAATGCTATAGGAAAAATTGTTACTCCTTTTCAAACAAAAAATCAAAATGTGGTTATTGATTACTCTCTCAACGCTTTGAATGGGAGTGCACTTTTCAATACTAGATAATGATAGAATGAATATATTGAATACCTTCAAACTTTGTAAAATATGTATTTAATTGACTTAGGGGAGGAAAATTGAAGAGGTTGGTTGGCCAAAATTTGAATTGAATTTTAGAAAGGAAAGGGTCGATTCCATGACCATGGGGTCAACCTTGTCATTGAAAGGAAGCTGGGTGAGCGGAAATAGCTTCCTACACTAATCTAATTAGACGAGAGTTACAAAAAATTATTTTTAACACCTTTTACTATTACAATAAGAGAAGCACATACATAGAATAATGGAAATAGAAAAGCAAGAATGCATAAAACAGTGACACCAAATATACATGGGGAAAACCCTTTTGGTTAAAAAAACCCACCCTCCAAAAGTACAATACTATTGTAGTACTTTGAATAGGAGTTACACTAAAATCCTCAAGTACACGCCTTTCTTCAACAAGTGCTTCAACACAAACACCTGTTTTGGAGTGATACTGGCAGCACTTTGTTACCAACAAACAAACTATGCATTCTACAACTCAAGGCACTCAATAAATATAGTGATACAAGCTTCATGAAGCATCTAGAAGGTGAGGGGCGTCCAAATCCAAAAGGCACAATATTCAACGCCTTAGACATGCATTTGGACACATGTGACATATTCCCTTACACCCTTGACAAGTGTCAAACATGCAAATAGTCTTCTTCCAAGCTTGGGAACCCAAAATATGCTAAAAATAGGCTATGAAAAATGCCTTACACATCTTACAACTTTCATAGAATCTGTCATAGCTGACATCATTTATAGTTGTAAGAGAATCTATCATAACTGGCTAAAAATAGTTGATTCTCTTACATCCTGTCATAACCCAACTTGGTTGCCAACTTTCACCCATGCATTCAAAGATGCCTTATGATACATCATATAATTTTTGATGTCATAGATTCCAAAGTGGGACACCTATGTCCATTTGGGATGATTATGTGTCATCCAATCACCTCCAATGGGGATGCCACCCAACCGGTGGATCCCAATTAGTGGTCCATGACACCATATGCAATTAAATAATGCAAATAAATACTTTAAATTACAACAATTAAATCAATGTTATGACTCTAAGGTTGAGACACCTTAATCCCAACATTCTCCCACTTGTTGAAGACCTGCCAAGAGCCATACAAAATCATTTGCTTAGGGCCCCAAGGCCCATGGAAATGGAACACCATATGAAATTCTCTATGCTCATTGGTTTTGTCAGTACATTTGCAACATTCACCAAAGTGTCAACCTTCTCCAAGTTCACCTTTCCATCCTCTACCATATCATAGACAAAATGATACTGTACATCGATGTGCTTTGTTCTGGCATGAAAGGTAGGATTCTTTGCTAGGAAAATCACACTTTGATTATCACAATAAATAGTAATCTGTCTTGCATCTAAACCAATATCAGAACACAATCTATTAAACCAAATAGCTTCCTTACAAGCATGAGTGGATTCCATATACTCTGAATCTATCGTGGACAAAGCAACTACAACCTGTCACTTACTCATTCAACTGATAGCTCCACCAAACATCATAAACACATAACCACTAGTGGATCTTCTGCTATCAATGTCACCTACCCAATTTGAATTCACATATCCTCGAATGCTCATAGATTGTTGCGGTCCAGTAGGATAACCATGAAAACAAAAGGCATACTCAGAAATACCCCATAAACATCTGAACACTCTCTTAATCACACCCCAATACACCTGTTTAGGATTAGCCATAAAACGGCTAAGGACTCCCATTGCTTGGGCAATGTTTGGTCTCATACACACCATCGCATACATCAGACTGCCAAATGCACTCCCATATGGTACTTTGGTCATGTCCTCCATCTCAGTAGGAAATTTCGGACAATCATTCATAGAAAGCGTTGTCCCCTGCATCATAGGAACAACTAACTATCTGCAATCTACCATGTTGAATCTCTCCAACATGGAGTTCACATTCTTGCTCTAGATTAGCCAAAGCTTTTTGTTAGCTCTGTATTTCATGATTTCCATTTCCAAAATGTACCTAGCTGCACCTAGGTCTTTCATCTCAAATTGTGTTGACAATTGAAACTTCAAATCTGAAATCATACTTTTACCATTCCCAATTAAAATCATATCATCTACGTATAAAACAATAATAAGAATGCAACCATTATTATTTTTAAAGTATACACAATGGTCAAATTTAGATCTTTGAAATCCCAATGACAACACATAAGTATCGAACTTCTGATACCACATTCTAGGAGATTGTTTCAAACCATAAAGAGACTTCTTCAGTTTGTAAACCAAATTTTCTTTACCCTTTTCAATGAAATGCTTTGGCTGCGACATGTATATCTCTTCCTCCAAATCACCATGAAGGAACACTGTCTTCACATCCATCTGTTCCACTTCTAAGTCATATACTATTGCAAGTGACAATATAAGCTGGATAGATGTCAGCTTCACTATAGGAGAGAATATCTCTCCATAATCAATTCCCTCCACCTGGGAATATCCCTTAGTGACCAACCATGCCTTATACTTCTCAACACTGCCATCAGGACCACACTCTTTTCTGAAAACCCAATTACAACCAATAGGTTTACGTCTAATAGGAAAAGGTACCAAATCCCAAGTCTTGTTTTTCTTTAATGAAGCGATCTCTTCATCCATGGCTTGCATCTAGAAATTTGAATCATTCATACTCAATGCCTCTCTAACCATCATAGGCTCATCAGTATTAGTAATCAAAGAAAATATGCAACTATAATCCAATAATGAATATCCAAAACTTTTTGGTTGTCGCCTAACTCATGTAGACCTCCTCAAAGGCTGAGGTTGAGGTTCTCCTTCAAAACTTTCAGAGCTACTTGAGCTCTCCTCATCATCAGGTCTAACAAGAATACTTGATTCTTCTTTCTTTAGAGTAGGTGGCATCTGAACCACCTCCTTCTATTTCTCCTCTTTCTCTGGTTGTAGCTCAACATAGAAAGGTTTCATCTCTCTGAAGATCACACTTCTACTATAGAGAACCTTCTGTGCTTTTGGATCCTGAAGCTTGTACCCTTTTACATCAACACCATATTCAATAAAGATACACTTAACATCCTTGTTCTCTAACTTAGACCTCTTCTCAATCGGAACATGAGTGTAAGCTTCACAACCAAATACTTTGAGATGTCTCATCAAAGGATTTTTACCAGACCATGCCTCCATGGGTGTTTTTCCAACAAGTGTTGATGTAGGAGATCTATTGATCAAATAACATGCAGTGGCTATCACTTCAGCCCAAATTTTTTGTTCAAGGCTAGCACCACTCCACATACTCCTAGCCCTCTCAATCAACGTTTTATTCATCCTCTTTGCAACTCCATTTTGTTGTGGAGTGTATGGAGTTGTCTTATGTCTCTCAATCTCGTGCTCTTTATAGAACTTGTCAAACTCTACAAAACAAAACTCACCACCATTATCAATTCTCAAACACTTAATCTTTTTGCTAGTCTAATTTTCTACCAAGGCCTTAAAATCCTTAAACCAACTAAAGACTTTAGCTTTACTTATGAGGAAATAAAAGAATATACTTCTACTATAATCATCTGTGAAAGAAACAAAAATATATAGATTTTGATAATGAAGGAACATTTACAGGACCAAAAATATCTGAATGTACATAGTCCAAAACTCTAGAAGACTTATGAGAACTAGAGTAAAAAGAAACATAGTGTTGTTTTCCATATACACAATGTTCGCAAAAGTCAAACTTGAGATTAAAATCATCAAGGCCTTCAACAAGGATCTTATTTTTCAGGGTTCTATGACCCTTCTCACTAATGTGGCCAAGTCGTTGGTGCCATAACATTGTCTTCTCTACAAGAAGCTTCATTTCCATAGAATGAGCACCCTTAGGTACCCAAAATGTACGACCATTGGATGTAGCTGCAACATGCTTCTACTTTGCACAATCTGATGGTGAGAATGAAGAATCCAAAGGTCTCTTCTTTGGTACATCAAAAGAACTATTGCACTATATAGTGCATGCATCCAGTTGAAACAGTCCCAATACGAACCCCCTTAGCTAACACCATAGCTCCTCTAGTCATCTTGCATACTCTATCAGAGAAAAGAACTTGCACTCCCGAATCATTCAATTTACTTATAGAAAACAATTTTTGTGCCAAACCCAGGATATTCAAGACACCATCAATCCCCTTCACTCTTCCATCAGAAAATATGATTTTGACTCTTCCACGACCAACAATCTTTAGATGAGAGTCATCACCTAGGTACACCTCTCCACCATCAAACTCCTCATACTTCAAGAACTAATCTCTATGAGAAGTCATGTGAAATGATGCACCCAAATATATCAACCACACATCATTTGATGCATGGGCTTCCAAGGTTGCAATAATGCTTCTCCATCATCTTCAGATGATTTCTCAGATTCAAAATCAGAGAAAGAGTTTTTTTTTCTTCTTCTCCTTCTTACAATCTTTTCGAATGTGACTAGTTTCACCACAATTCCAACATTTTGCCTTGAACTTCTTACCAGGAGACTTTGAATTAGATTTCTTGTCTTTCTTTTTGCTTCTCTCTTTTGGTCTACCATGGACTGCAAGGGCCTCCTTGGCCATCTCATAAGACTTTCTTCACATCTCCTCAGATAGTAATGAGCCAACAACCTAATTCATCTTGAAGGTGAAAGTAGTGCTTCCAATAGCCATTATCAGGTGATCCTAAGAGTTCGGTAACAAACACAAAAGGAGCATGCAACGGTCTTGTTCATCTATTTTATCTCCAATAGAATCTAGTTGTGCAACCAACATGTTAAAAGAGTTCAGGTGATCTGTAACGAATTCTCCATCTTCCATTTTTAGAGAATACATCTTCTTTCTCAAGAAAAACTTGTTTACCAAGGATTTAGCCTGATAGACATCACCAAGCTTCTTCCACAGAGAAGCAAAAGTTTTCTCTTCATGGACATCCAGGAGAACAAAATTAGCCAAATAGAGTCTAATAAGACCCTTGGCTTTCCTATCCATGAGATCCTAATCCTCTTGTTTCATGCTTGAAGGTTTGGTTCTAGAAATTGCAAGCCATAAGTCTTGGTCTACTAACATGTCTTCCATTTTGAGCTTCCACAACACAAAATTACCACTGTTAAATTTTTCCTTCTCAATCCTTGGCTAGCCTTTGATACCAACTAAAAGGAAGTTGGGTGAGTGGAAATAACTTACTACACTAATCTAATTAGAGGAAAGTTACAAAAATTTCTTTCTAACACCATTTACTGTTACTAATAGAAGCACATATATAAAATAATGAAAATAGAAAAGCAAGAATGCAAAAAAAAGTGACACCAAATATATGTGGGGAAAACTCTTTTGGGTAAAAATCCCCACCCTCCAAAAGCACAGTACATTATTGTATTACTTTGAAGAGGGGTCACAATACAATCCTCAAGTACAAGCCTTTCTTCAACAAGTGCTTCAACACGGAAACCTGTTATGGAGTGATACTGGCAACACTTCGTTACCTACAAACAAACTATTCATTCTACAACTCAAGGTACTCAATAAATAGAGTGATACAAGCTTCATGAAGCATCTAGAAGGTGAGGGGCATCCAAATCCAAAAGGCACAATATTCAACGCCTTAGACATGCATTTGGACACATGTGAAATTCCCTTATACCCCCGACAAGTGTCAAACATGCAAATAGTCTTCTTCCAAGCTTGGGTGCACAAAATATGCACAAAATATGCTATGACAAATGCCTTACACATCTTACAGTTGTCATAGCTGACAACACTTACATCTATAAGAGAATCTGTCATAACTGGCTAAAAATAGCTGATTCTCTTACATCCTATCATAACCCAACTTGGGTGCCAACTTTCACCCATGCATTCAAAGATGCCTTATGACATGTCATAGAATCTATCATATGTCATAGATTCTAAAGTGGGATGCCTATGTCCACTCGGGATGATTATGTGTCATTCATTCACCTCCAACGGGGATGCCACCCAGCCGGTGGGTCCCTATTAATGACATGACAACATAGACAATTAAATAATTCAAATAAATACATTAAATTACAATAATTAAATCAATGTTAGGACTCTAAGATTAAGACACCTTAATCCGAACAATGACTATATAAATAACCCTAGTGGAATAATGAATCATATCTATGTCGCTAAAAACTATACTAGGGTAGGTGCATGAGTAATGCTAGAAAATGTGTAGATAAGACAAATACATTGGAGTATGCATGTGTAAGTTGGGACTCAATCCATAGGAATGTGTGTGTCTATGTATGGGTAAAAGGTTAAGGGAATGGGCCAAACTTCATACAAGATTACACTATATCTTGATATGTATATGTATTAAGATATTTTATTAAAACAAGCACAAAACTAAATGGGAAATAACATGGATATGCAAATTTGACCATTACAATTGTCCCCCACTTTGAGGTTCATGTGAATTGTAAAATGATCATTTATCTTGAAGTATGCAACACTTAAAAACCGTACATGTAAAGCAAATGTTTAGATATCAAAGGGTATGAAAGGGGGTCCATATGAAGTAATGGGCCCTACAAGGTGTCATCACGAATGCATATCCTTCAGTATGCTCTCTTCATTGGAACCTATATAGTAGAGGAAATTTGTACAAGTAGCATTGATCCCACGAATGGAAATTAGGTAAAAAAACACGAGCCTATCATTTCTCTAAGAAATAGGAATGATATGACAGGGTGATTCCACAATACTGGTTTACAATTTTTGGCCAAATTGGAAATTGAAATAATTTTTTCTAACAAATCTTCACTTTCGGGCACCTATAGCGGCTAAACCGTGAGGGATTTGAAGATGATGCAAACTAGAGTTTTGTGACATTTTGTTTGTAGATTCTAAATATATTTTTTTCATTTTTTTTGAAATCAGATTGCACTTCATTTTCCATCTCCTTCGAAAACTAGTTTTTTTCAGAAAACAACATTTTCAAGGAGTGGCTCACCGTATAACACAATTTTTTTCCATGAAGGATTAAATTCTAATTCTTTGAATTTAGATTTGTAACTCGATATCTAGTGCTTCCAATTGGTTAGATAGTGTTTTATGAATATTTTTTCTTTAATCAAGTTTGAAGTCAAACCAATTACAATTAGGACATAGGTGGACCGTATGACATGTAACTTTGTTTGTATGTATTGAAATTCTTTTTTTGTTGGATCAAGGACTTCAATATTTGGTGCACTCATATTTTCAATTTTTTTTTGATAATCTGCTATTTTTCCACATGTGTAGAACAAAGAGCTTGATTGGTGAAAAACCTATGTTTAATAAAACTAAAAAAACAAATACATAATAAAACCAAGACATTCAAATTATAGTCATTGGATAGCTCGTTCCGAGGACTACCTGATTCCAGTTGGGTTTGTGAAGTATCCTCCATTTTCATCCTTAACCCAAGCTTTGAAGGGAAAAAATTATGCTTTTTTTTTGTGTCAGAGAGCAAGAAGGTGGGAAAAAGGGGGTTTGAGCGAACCAGGGTTCATTCATTCGAACCCCCTTTCAAAAGGGGTTTTCCTTGTCTTTTTTGGCGGGAATGGTGGGGCATTTCATTAAATGGGTTCGCTCGAACCTAGGTTCTAGCGAACCCTCTTTTGGTTCGTTCGAACCAAATAGTTTGCTCGAACCCCAAAAATATTTTTTTTTTGCCATGGGTTCAATTTTTTCAATTTGTCCTTCCCAACTCCAATTGTAAACCACTTTTGTGGGTTTACCTGAAAATAAGTAAAGATGAAATTCTACCTATTTGGAAGATGATAATGGTGTGTTTAGCTTAGTAGCCATAGGATGGCATGACACATGGAATGCAAGGCATTTCATGTGATAATGCACTGTTGGTCATAGTGACAAGTCTCGTTGTAGTCCCTATAACTATTCAAAGGTCAACATGCAAATGCTAGTGACAATATGTGACCACCTTAAAGTGGTTGTATCCATAAGATGCAAATAATTGAAAGAGAGGAAAAAATAATACATGAAAGGTAAATGCAATCCAAAGATAATCATATGAATCATGTAAAGGAATAACAATGATGAATAATCATGTAAAGGAATAACAATGATGAATAAATTGTTTGATAAACATATATAACATTTGTTGTCATACAATTTGAAATTTCATGTCTTCCATATGTTGGTCAAATAATCTCTTAAAATTGAAAAATCCATCTTTTATAAGATTTTAAAGTTTCTATAGACCTTCGTAACGTTTTGCAATGCAATTTCCCAACCCTATAACCTTATACCTTTTACCCCATTGAAAATTCTAAGTTTCTTATGCACCTTTGTAAATTCTACCAATCTTTCCCTTGCTAAATTGATCCCATAGCAAAATCCGCATTTGCCATTACAAATAATTCTATATCGACGAAGAGTTTAAATCATTTCAACGATTGTGCAAGTTATCAAATTTTCGTGGAGCTTTCACCTAGGTTTCCAGCTTTTATGAAGACGATTCTCTGTTCCACGCATTGCTCTTTGTCTTTATGGTACCCCACTATTTGAAAATTGCAAACAAGTCTTCCCTTTAGAGATTCAAGTTTTCTTTGCTTCTCCATAGTCTATTCAAACTAATTTCCTCACCTCCAAAACCTGTCCAATTAAATAATCTAGGATTTTGGAACTCTGCTTGCATGTTTGCAACACTCATATAGTTGCATCCAAACTACAAAATTCTACTTGCATTCGACTCTTTTTGGTCTTTAGACTCTTCTTACATGTTTTCTGACACTTACGTTGTTACATCTAAACATTGAAATCCTACTAACATGTACCCATAAGAGTTTAAAACTTTGTAGATACTTTCATTATTGTAAAGGTATACTTAAACTTCAAAACTTAGAGATAAAGTGATAGCTCAAGCTTATAGAATTTTATAGCAATTGTACATCTAAAATCCAAGTCCAAAATATTTCCTAATTCCAAATTAAGTTGTTTTCCTTACACATTTCTAAAATGAAAGGTTTTTTTTTGAGTCTAGGCCATTCCTCTAGAAGAAGTACTAGTTCAAAGGGTTGCTCCCCCTTTAAATATCATCTTAAAGAGCTAGTCTAACATTTTAATACAGGCTTGAGCCATGTATGCCTAGAAGAGTTTCATAAGAGGATGGAAGCGACGAGATAAGAAGGCTATAGCTAGAATATTATTAATAGTGGTTTCATGAAGGTAATTGTATTCCAATCTCTCTCTAGTCCTCAAAGCTAGCAAGGGCATGCACACATTCTACAATTGGATAACTAGGGAAATACAAAATTATTTGAACTAGATAGCCTCTTCAACTTATGCTAGACTACATTGAAGAGATGTTTGAAATTTCCACCCATGAAGCATTTATCAAGGTACAATAAATTCCTCTAATAAGTTCTTTGAGGAGAATCCTAACTAATGCATGAAGATAATAAGAGTCAACTAAAGAAGGCAAGGATTGCTAGCTCTAGGGTATCTGAGACACTCCATATAAGTGATTCCCATGAGGAGATAAACAACTTAAAGACCCTGCTCAATATATTTTTCAAGAATCTAAATGCCAAGAAATTTCACCAATTGATGTACACATTCACTATGAAAATCTTGGAGGGTGAGGAGTAGATTGAGTGTCAAATTTTTGACAAGCAACATTTTGCATAATCAATTGATAGAGGCCAAAGTGTGAAAGTGCTTCTAAGTGACCTCTTACTTGGTACACTCAATTCCAAGAAGGGCAATTCCCTTTGGCTTGAGGATAATAGTCATGTGAACAAGATAAAATGAAGTTTATGATCATTATCCTTAGCTACTCGAGGAAAGGTAGACATATTTAGGAGAGTAAATGATGCATTTATTTTCTTTGTTATTAGAATGCTCATAAATGATTTCAACTAGTGTATGATAGTTGAGGCAACTGCATTTATAACCATATGGGGAAATTGGTTCATCCAATTCCCTAGCTTTTCATGTATTAGTGTTGGAAGGTATTATGGTGCCCCATATATTGCCAATAAATGTTAGTGACAAGTTGGTATCATTAGAGCTTAGCTGGAATTGGTTAATGTTCAAAAAATTCTTATAAGAAAATATAAGGCATTTAGTTTCCTCCTCTACACTGGCTACTAGATTTGCTTGACCTTAGTGAGTGCTACTACAATACTCTTCACCCCTTTAACAAAGGGTTTCATTTGACCAAAGGAATTTTTTGAAAAAGACAACAAGGCTTCATATGGGTACAAACCAAGTGTTGCATGATGTTAGAAAGCCAATTTTTTTTACACTCATGAATTTTTAGATTCAAACATTTATAATAAAAGAAATACCTAAAGGAGTGTTTGATGATGGTAATTTCTAGACCCAACAATTGATGAGCAAAGTGTATTTTTGATAACCAATACTCAAAATTGATTGGTTGATGATGTAATGTTCTATCAAAGAGAGGACTTGACAAATGGTTGAGAGGAGTTTAGCTTAGCTAGAAAATAAAATAAAAGAGCCGAAGCCAAAGAAAAAGGAAGTTCACATAATAAGAAGAGCAAGGTAAAGGTTATTCTAAGAAAAAGAAAGCTCTTTCCACCTCTACAAATTAGTCTACTTAGGTGGCTTTAGATAAAGTAGTGAATGTTGAAGATTTATGACAAGAGGCTTTCAATGATATAAGTTGGTAAGGAAGAACATACCCAAAATAAAAATAAAAAAACAAACTCTTTAGTTGGTTTGTAAGAGGGTAAAGATGTCCTGTTTCCAACTTCTTCCACCACATTTTCCATTGAAGCCATATTTTTCTTATCCTTATAAATCTTGTAATGATCCATCTTCTTTGCCATCATAATCATCAACTCAAAAATCCCTTACAAAATTTCCTCCATAGAGGAATCCATCTTCGAAATCCCCTCCATAGTAGATCCCTTTGAAGGATCATGTTGAAACCAAAGTAGATACACAAGAAAACTCTTCTACTTTGAATGTCCCATTATGGATCTACCAAAATCTCAAGAAAAGGAACAAAGTCACCAAAATAGTGGTGGAAGATTTCTCAAATTTGTCATCTCTCTTTACAAGTGCACCCCACCTAAAAAGGTAAAGGTGAGATCTTCCATCACCATTGATGCTCAAGATATGAGTTATGTAGAAACTTCCATCAAAAAGTGATGAAAGCCTTATATTATCAAATCTCTGAGGTAGCATTAGGAAAACAAACAAGAGAAGGGAAGAAAGAGAACATGAAATATGTTTTAGCCTTAACTTTCCAAAAGATACACAAGGACAAGGAGACCGAGGAATAAATAAAAGAGAAAGTGGAGCAATTCACATCCTATACACAATGCTTGGCTAGTCCTATCAAGTCTTCGTTGCCAACAAGATTTTTATTTTTTAGCATTGTTGATAAAGATATACCACTAGTTGGGGAGATTTGCTACATTGTGAAGGTAACCAAGCCATGGAAAAAATATTTGAAAGCAATAGGATCTAAACTCATTAATAAAGCAATCATATTATATCATAAAATTTAGGATGAACTGAATTTTTTAGGAGATATTGAAGAGAATTTTTATGAAGATCTATAAGTGTTGGAGTGAAATCTACTTCAAATTGAGGAGATGGCTAAGATTGACTTTGATGTTCTTGTAGCAAGGGGTTTTTTTGATGGATTAAATCCTAAATTATATAGTGAATAGTTTGAAGCTACCAAATGAAGGGTCAAGATTTTATGAAGGGAAAGCTAGATTCAAGGAGGTTAATGGTGTAGCTCATAATACCTTGAATGCAATTCAAAATTTCATAGAAAAATACCATGTGACTTTAATGACGATCTTCCGTCACCACTAATGGAAGTTTGAATGAAGAGTTTTCTCATGGGAAGCCATAGATCACTCATAATGTGGAGCATTTTGGACCAATTTTGACTCCATCTTTATATTTTAAAGGCCTAAAAGCTCTAGGATCACCTATTCATTCATCAAAATTTTATAGCTTTCCCTATACATCTTCAACTTTTTTTTCCTTCCTCTGTTACTGTTTGTATGGTTTGTGTTGTTAGAATATTCTACACAATATTTAGGTATATTGTTAGAGTTAACACTACACAAATATGTCTAAACAAGTATAAAGAGGTATATTGAAAACATTATTTATCTTTTTGTGGGGTTGAAAACATGATGTATATGGGGGGTGGGTAAATCTCAACAGTGGGGGTGGTTGAATCTGTATATTGTGGGGATGTTACTGTAAAGCCTATGTAAATCTGATATGATGTATGCTGCTATTCTTTTGATGATTAATACAGAAAAATATTTTTTAGGTTTGGTAGGGTATAGAATAGTACCCATATGGGACTAGTAGACCTATGCCAATTGATAGTCACACAAGTGACTAGGTTTTCCTTTATACGTGTGGAACCTATAGTAATGCCATGGCCTTTAGTAAAGCATCAATTCTCTATATGTAGACGGGTTCCCTCTTCATAGGGTCATGAACCAATAGCCTATAGGTCCACACAATTTGAAATTTGTGGGTTTCCTTTGTTAAAGACTACATGACCTATGCGATCTAAAATCTCCATAGAACCCTATGCAATCTATGAATAACCTATATTAACTTAATCATGTGGTCCTCTTTATAACTATAGACCCCTTCTCTTAGCTACCCATGTGGTATGTGACATAGGGTTTTTCACTAATCTTTGTAACAATCTACATTTGTTCATACAATTGTAGATTCCACCATTTCGATGAACTCATTAAGTTTGTTGGCTTCTCGAGCCAAAGTTAAATCATTCCCCCTATTCATTGGCTCCTCTAGATTTGGAGACATCTCTATATTAAATGATATAACTATTTTGGCTTTTTGGGGAAGCTACTATGTTGGTGATTTGGTTTTGGTACAATAGTTTTATAGGATCCATTCTCAATATTTTGGTTTTATTTTCCAAGTAATTTTTTGATTTGGGATTTTTTTCAAGAGATTCATAGTGATGTAGATGGTTCATATTTTGGTGTCTATATTTTTTAGACATTATGAATTATTAGAGGTGTTTCTAGCTTGTTCATGTTTTGGGAACTTCTGAAGCTTCATTTAGGCTCATATTAGCTCCTTAGGTATTCATTTTTAAAAGTGCATGATTTTTACATACCTTGTGGTGGTATCCTTACTTTTTTCTCATTCTACATAAAAATTGTAGTTATATAATTTAACCTCTTATGGTATCCGTATTCATTGAGATCAAGCCCATTATTATACATTCAACAAGTGGCAACTATAAATACACTAAACATAAAGTGCCATAATAATTTTATTCTAAAAAATATCTTGATTAAATGATCTGGAGGAAGAGGTTTGCACATTATGTTGGAGTTCTATCATGTGTTCGTTAGAGTAAAAGGTTATTTTCCTAATTAATTAATTAGGTCCCTTTTCATACTAGCTAATTAAGCTTACTTAGGTCATGTGCATTTTTCTCTCAAGTCAAAGGATTGGGAGACATATCATGATCTATTTTTATCCTCACCTAGTGTTGCTTCTTTATTTTTTCTTTTTATAAGGTTTCATCATTTGTATCAATGCATTGTAAAACACACTCATAATGATTCATTAATTTTTGAATCAATGGTCTCTTTGGCCTTCATAGTAATTCTTATTGTCTTTTTTTTTTCTCTTTCTATGATAGGTGTTTG
The DNA here is from genome assembly GCA_007258455.2 of Sequoia sempervirens. Lineage (NCBI taxonomy): Eukaryota > Viridiplantae > Streptophyta > Pinopsida > Cupressales > Cupressaceae > Sequoia > Sequoia sempervirens. The sequence continues at coordinate 48,416 of VDFB02178878.1, forward strand.
ATTTTAGGTGATCCTTGGTAGTTGCAGGGTTGAGAAACAAAATCTAACATGGTATCAAAGCTCCAAATAAGTGTTTCTCTATCTATTTATGAAAGCTTTAGCCTTGAGAAAAATATTTGGTGCATTTTGGAGTAAAAAAAACCTTAAGATCACCTATCCAAATGTTAAAAGCAAAGTTTATTTTTGAATTATTTTTTTGGGCTACATAGATTTAAAGAAAAAAATCCATACAACCATATGGATTTGTATGACCGTACATAACTGCCATTAAAAATTGCGACATCCTTTGATATGATTTACAAAAATTATAGCAATGATTTTGTAAGTTTTTAGACCAAATTTTTCATTCTATGGTGTCATTTCCTTGTTTGTGGTGACTATTTTTTTATTTCTGACAACATTGGGGGGGATTTCTAGTGAACTACTAGTGGGGTTTATTATCTACCATTAGGCTCTAATTAATTGTCAACCAATGACAATGATTTCTCCTACCATCTTCTTTCCACAACCATGATCAAATTTTCAATTGATAGTGGTCAACGACAAAGAGTTGGTTTCCTAATGAACAACTATAAACTAGCTTGAACTACTATCTCTAAAATGTTTATTGAGATTTTTCTATAGTTTTTTGTTTCTCAAGTCAACTTTGCAGGATTTTTTCATGATTTTCTAGTCATGTATGATGGTTTCTTGAAGAGTCTAGTAGTTTTTGATCCTTATCAACTTTTTAGCTGGTATTTTGAATGTTTTTTGACCTATCCATTAGTTTTTCACTTGCATCCATGTTTTTTTGACTTCTCAACAATTTTCTACACAAACATCGATTTCCTGATGAATACAATGATTTCTTAGCTGTCAACAAAATATTTTCTCAAACAAGAGAAAATTTTGCTGGCTTGACTTTGCTGACATCACTTGTATGACCCACCTAACTTGTTCCCTAGCCCTAATTTTCTCTATAGGAGCTATTTTTTATTTTTGGCATAACCTAGGCATATGTTTTCAAAATTTGAAAACTGAGATATTATTAGAAAGTTGGTTTTGAGAACTTTCCAGTGGTGCAATTATTTTTTCTCAGAGTTTTTTTTTATCACATTTGATTGCTTATCAAATTCAAAACTTCATTCCTAGCTTTCAAGCTCATAAATTTTTATTTGGATCTCTATTTTTCATGATTCTTGTTGTAGTGGAAAGGTATTTTAGAGATTTTCACAACTATCCATGCAATTTTTTAAATCCCTTAGTTATATTTAATTTAATTTATCATTATTTCACATTCTTGTTGATTAATTAGCCATTTGACACCTAATAAAGTTTTATTTGAGTGAAATGACTGCATTTGAATTGTTCAACTATTGAATGTAGTGTATATAGTTTGACTCTTACAAATAAAGATTAGGTTTCCTTGAGAGTAATCCCATACAATACAGAGGACAAATCAACATATTTGATCATACTAAAACTATTCTAATAATCTTGTTTATATAAAAAAGATGATAATAACATAACTTTACAAATTACAATGAGAAATGTTCAATTACAATCGGCTGGTGTACATGTCTTTTCATATAAGGAAAATTACAAGATTATTCTTATAGAAATTGAAACTATTAATCACAAGGAACCTGTAGTCATTTTCTATAAGCCTCTTTCTTAGGCACTAGCATGTCGTGTATACATTCTTGCATCACATTGTTATCTAGTTCAAACACACAATGAAAGGTATTGTTAGGTTCAAGAAAAGTTATTTTATGTACAAAATGAAAGAAGATAATTTTATAGTTATGAATAGTCCTGAAATAATAAAAAATAACAACAAAAGTAACTATTTAGTATAAGAATAAAAGAAATTGAAAAACACAAGGAAAAAGGTGAAAAAGATATCACCAAGAAATACTCCCTTTTCCATGAAAAATTATCAAAAAAGAAAGAAAAAATATTTTTGGTGGCTATTTGAGAGGCTTGCCTTAGTCAAACCCCCATTTTGGTCCTGACCTCCATGATAGCCAATATTTTTGATAATTTTTTAAAGAGTAATTGAAAATACTTGAAAAAAAAATGGTGAGCACCAAGAATATAAAATATCACAAGTACAATATGATAGCACTTGAAGTTATATTAATAAACATAAGAAACATAAAAGGAAGAAATACAAAATGTAATAACTCAAGAAAAAATCACTTGGAGGTTAGCAAAAACCCCAAGAAGAATACTATTTCCTTAATTTTATTGCTCTTCACAATTTCTCAGAGATGTCAGAAAATGCTCAAGAATATCACATGTAAATTGCTAGTATAGCTTGTTGGTTAAATGAAAATTTTTCTTCTTCAAAGTTGCAAGAATGAGAGAGTGTTGTTAGACCAAAAAGGAAAGTTTGGAAGGTATTGTTGGTTAAGGTTTCATGTAGGAGCATTGCTTCTCAAACTATCACTAGAAAGGTAACACTCAAATGGCAATTGGAACCATGAATTTTTGTAGGATGCTACTACATCACATGAATGTCTATTGGTTGCACTATTGAATCGGAAAATTTAGAATCATAAAGCTTGAATTGCCACAATTTTTTTAGAAATTTATAATTTAAGTGCTAAAATTTTACAATTTATATGTGCTATATGAGAGAGTCAAAGTGAGAACATAATGCAATGTAAAATGGCAAGGGCATGCAATATTTGACACTAAATTTTGCCCCCATTTTAGCAGGCATATGATCTACACAAAATATGCATACTAAAGTAAATACATAAATCATAAAATTTTACCCTAGGATATTGTAGAGGATGCAAAGTATTTTAGTTGGATATGCCCCCAAAATGAATACACTTGTTTAGAAGTTTGATGTAGTAAAAAAAGAAAAGGATTAGTATAAGGAACATCCATTCATAATGAACATGAAACATAGAAAAATAAGGTGATGGCCAAAATGGATTAACAAGATGGTGACACCTAATTTCCGCTAGCATTTCTTTCAATTATGAGGGTTATAATGTGTAAATGAGTTACAAAAATCAATCCTAACCAAAATACTAGTGAAAAGGAAAATTTTAATAAGGTCAAATGTTGTGTACCTATTGTAAAAAGTACTTTTTCGGGCCTTGTTGAGGACTCATGGGTCTTGGCTAGGGCTTTGGAAAAATGGTTTTTGGGTTATTTTCTTCTCTATATGTACTTTCAAATCCTAGTCGGAGATTGTCGAAAACTCGAAAATAAATTTTGTAGCTCAATTTTTGTGATTTGAAAACTTTTGCAGTTTTTCTCTCCAAATGATCTTTGACCTAAAACCTACAATTACACATCAAATGAGAGAAAAATGTTGTTTTCTTGGGAGTAGGGGTTTTCCTTGGTCAAACCCCAATTTGGTAATTAAACCTTGAAATGAAACAATGCATAAAGGAATGATGAATGAAAAATGCAATGTCAGAACTCACCACACCTTAAATGAAACCTTGGAGTACAAATCAACAATCTAGCATGAAGTGGCCTCAATGAATGTAGATATTGATCATAACACTTGATTAGATCTTCAATGCTACATCAACACATTAGCTCAACAACATGCATGATGCATTAAATATTTGACATGATGACATGACCCTTGATTGATGCAATAATCTTCTATAAATATGCCTTTGAATTCCTTCTTGAATGCTCTTGAATAATCTATAATTCTCTTGTGAAAGTTGCTTGATCTCATGAAAGTCTTGTTATGAAACTATGTGAAATAACTTTGTATTTACACATATCTTACCTTTAATTCTTGAAATTCAGATAACTAAAGTCGACATAAAATCTAGGATTTGAAATCATTAAAATACCACCAAAAACATATCCCAAGGGGGGGTACTAGGTCCAAGTGAGGACCCATTCGCCATAAGGCGAATGGGTCCTAGCACACTTAACTAGGACACATTTCGAGGGATGTTAAATGCCATGTGGAAATAGGGTCCTAGGACCTAGTGAGAACCCATTCACCAAGTGGTGAATGGGTCCTAGGTCACTAACCTAAGACACACACCTTGTAAAATTAAGTGTTGTGTAATATCATTTATGAATTTCAGGTTTTATCCCTCAAAATCTACAATTAATTATGATTGGATTTGAATTAAAGGGGCCAATTAAGGAAAATTAACTTGAATTAATTAATAAATCCCTAGATTAGTGTGAAAGTGTAAAGATACACTTTACAACACCAAAAATAAGGCACCGTTAAGTCCATTTTATTAAAAAGGGCCCTAAACTTAATGTGAATTTGTAAAACACATTATAGCACTAAATCAAGGCAACTTTAAGCTCATTTTAATGTTAATTATTCCAAAACTAGGGAAACAGGGATACTTTTTCCGCTACTACATTTTGCCCCCACTTTAGTGAGAGTATCGCCCCATGTCAAACTCACACTAAAGTAGACATTCAAGACACTTATGTATGCAACAATGACAAAGATACACAATCATACAACATCAAAGACCAAGAAGGTAAAGCCTAGATTGTCCAATGTGATGTGGAACACATCTAAGCTATCGGTTTTGCGTTCACTCCGGGGTAGTGGAACATTAGGCTGTCCACTAGGTGACTATCCCCCAAGAAGGTGGCTTAGTGAGAAAGTCATACCTTTGTGTCTGCTCTCACTGTACATACCATACCAAAGCTATCCCTTTGATAACTTTGATAGGTTGCCACTCACATTCCTATTTCGTGCTTAACAAGCCGTGTTATGCTAAGAAACTTTGCACATGGCAAGGCTCCATAGGCAAGAAAGGCGTGTTATGCTAGGTGGCCTTGAATTAGGGTTGCATTCGAGCTTCACCAGGTTAGCAAGTTGTTTTATGCCAAACACTTGTGAAAAATATGTATATATAGGTTTTTTTTCAAGGGGATTTTGCTTCATTCGTGTAAGGTCATCTTCTTAGGGATCATTGTGCCTAATGTCTCCAAGAGAGGACAAGTCAAGAGTAAAAGTTTCAAAACGTAGGGAATGCATTGTGTTACATCACCACTAAGAGGAAAGTTGTATGCTAAGAAATATTGCACTCTTGGAGGACATCAAACCCAATGAAACCACCAAGAAAAGGACGCATCACAAGAAAAAAGAAAATCGTACCATGAAACATGCAAAATGTCAAAAGATATCATCAATGTATGCCCCCACTTTAAAGAGGTTGCTAACACCATTGCTATGAGAAATTGCTTTAAAGTAGCCAATTTTCAATCCTAGGACATGAGAGCTTCCTCAGAAAGCCCTATGCCAAATCATATGTTTTCGAAATAAAGCTATGCCACAAAAAAGGAAGGAGGGGTTTCCCCCAAAAATACATAAGGGATCTATGGATTCGAGGTCAGTATATCTTTGCTACAATGTTGTTTAAGAGATCAAAAATGTCATCATTCCAAAAATGCTCATAGAATTGGAAGAATGACACATGAAGAGAAAAAATAAAGAAAAATATTTTTGGGTCAACATAGAAGAGACCTAAATTTTTCGACGCCTTGCATCATCCCCAAAAGGAAAACACAAGACAAATGAAAAGATAAAATGTTACATAGAGAAGAATGTAGATACATATAGAAGAATGCACAAAAAGAGAGATAGATACATCAAATGAAACAATATGGGGGATCACATTACACACATGCAATCACATAAAGGAAACATGAAAGAGAAACAATGAAAAATACTAATAAGTCACATGTGAGTCAACCTATTAGAAGATCATCTGCATCCTAATATTAGTTGGTATATACAGAGGGCGGACATCTAGCCAAAAGGACAACAAAAAGTGCCGAACTAGGGGAAGCACCAAGTTCAACACTTTTATTAGGAGAATTTTCATTTAAGTTCATAGAAGAGGAGAAGAATAAATTCAACTCATTATGCACTTGTTCATCAATCTTTGCAATATCAATGTCATCATCTAAATTAATCACAATAGGAGGTCGAATGATAATGTCTCTAGAAGGTTCTTGTTTACGTTGCGACAAGGATATAGAGTCATCATGCATTGCTTCAGGTAAGTTTGGATTTTAATTTTCTATGTTGCTCTTTTCTTCTTTAGTTTGTAACAAACAGGGAATAGCACGATGTCTATGCCTACACTCTCTATCATTTCAATTTCGTTTCAATCTATTATCAATTTGCGTTTGTGTAGGAGCGGGTTTATCAACTATAGACTTATTTTCTTCTCTTAGGGGACGAATAGAAGGAACCATAGGAGGTTGTCAACCACTTTCTCTTTGACTTTGTAAATTTTTTTGATTTTAGAAGACACAACAGGATTGCTTTGGTTGTCTCATGGTCTCTTGTAGGAAATGGTAGGAGGATTTGTGATAGGTTGTTCTTGGATATTTGAAAGGAATTTTTATTCAATCATGGGTTCATCAAGGATGGGTGGCTCAATCACGGGTTGAGGCATATATTTCTAAGTGATAATTATGCTATGCACTTTGCCTTAAACTTTTGATATGATTTGAAAAAGTAGTCCTCACGAGGTCTAATTCAATAGGCTCAGGCCAAAATAAATCCAATAAAAAGTTCCCTTAGGAAGACACAGGATTAAAGCCACTATGATGTACTATAAATATTTCATCACCAAAGGGAAACTTTAAACATTTATGCACAATTGATGAGATGATATTCATGGAGCGAAGCCATGGATAGCCTAACTTCACATGAAATGGTCTGATGACAGGATGATGGTGAATGAGATATTTAATGTTTTCGGTTCAACTTTTAGAGGGACATTTATCGAGCCCATCATAGGACAAGCAAAATCATTATGCGTTTTGATCAATTCCTTCGATTTGTCATATGTATCTTGATAGAGTTCATGCACAAATAGGAATTATTCAATGATCACATTCTCTACACTTGAACGAGATCAATTAATATCCCATTAGTAGGCTTGTCATTGATTCTTCTAGCTATGTAAAGAGGACCATCGGGTGCATGTTTAAGTATGTCATTTTGTGAGAAAGCAATATCAAGGGGCATTTTTGTTGATCCCTGGTGAGGTTTAGCTTCAATAAACAAAACCATTTTAATCGGTTCTTCTTCATTGTCATCTTTTGTGTTTTCATCATCTGTGTCAACATTCATAAGATCATTCTTTGTTTCACTAGCTTTGATAAATAAAATAGTGTGTTTCGACATTGAGATTTGTAAAGATTTGTAAATCTTGGTTAGGAGGAGCTACAAACTTATTACCTTGATCATTCACACCTCCAATTAGAAGTTGATTATTATCAATGAGGTCTTGCACAAGATGTTTAAGACACTTACAATATTTTGTATCATGTCCATTTTGTTAGTGATAATGGCAATAAGAATTTGGTCTATAAGATAGCCAGTGGGTAATGGTTTGTTAGGATCAAGACCTCAAAAAGGAGGTAGAGAAAGAATATTCTTTTCCACGAGCTACTGCAACATGATATTTTGAAGGGTAATAGGTAGAGGAGTAAATTTTCTATTCCTATCCGCAAAGGCATATTAATTTGTCATCTTTATAGCAGCCACTTGGTTATCAACTTGTTGATTTGGTTGAGGGGAATTAAGTTGTAAAAATCCCCTATTTTGATTCTTGAAAGGTTGGTAATTATTTTGAGGTGTGGATTTAGAATTTTTAGGACGGCTAGGGGGATTTTTCACATCACAACCATAAGCCAAATTCTGATAATCACGAAGGGTTGTACATAACTGTGTGAAGAATGGGAATTTCAACATCTCTAGTTTGGTTTGTATTTTGTTTTGTAAATGGGCAATAAACATTCGTTGAAGGCCAACATCAGGAATCTTCATGCTTATTTATTAATAAAGTGTTTGGTATCTTGATATGAAATTAGTCACTTTCTCATCATCCTTTTGCTTGCATGTCATTAAATCAGCTAGGGTCATCTTGGGACCCATATGAATGTGGAAGTGGTTGTAAAAGGCATCAATAAGCTCATTGAATGAACCAATTGAATTATTCGGTAAGGGGAAAAACCACTCTAAAGCAGTATCCTTCAAGGATCTAGGGAATAGTTTAGCCAAGACCTTATCTTCAAAGATAAAGTCACTACATAGGGATGTATAAGTGGACACATGGCTAACAAAATCTCCTTTCCCACCATATTTCTCAAATCTAGGAACTTATATGCCTTGTGGCATTTGCGCTCTTAATATGTCTTGGGATAATGGGTTGGTTTTGATGTATTATGAAGGTTGACCATTGTTGTTTCGATTTAGGGTTGCAAATTGATGTTGAAGGGATGCCATGCTTTGAAAATATGTGTTAATGATATCATCATTATTGTTATTGTAAGGTGGAGAGGAGTAAGGTGGAGTGGTGTATGTATGCGGACGGCAAGTGAATTATAAATTTGTGAGGGAGGATGGTTGAGGAGATATGGTGTTTGAATGCACAAAGCTAAAAGGATTCCTTGTGGAAATACCCAAGGAAGTGTTGACATTGCTAGTAGGTCAAATGGTTCTGGTAACTTGAGTACTAGTGTATGTAGGAATGGAAATGGGTATTGTAGAAGGAGGAAATTAAGTTCCACCTTGGATTTGGGTATACCCCAAAACTTGAGTACATCTAGTGATGGTAGGGATAGTGTTGTTAACATCATGCACATTGGTTGTATGAAGGGAAGTCATGGGAAATGAGGTATGCATACTATGATCCATAGGGGGTTGATTATCAACACTATTAGAAAGAGAGTTAGAAAACCCAAGATCCACGGTGAATGGTGTATCGTAGGATGACATGAGTCTGGAACTATGTCTCACAATAGTATTGCTAATAGGACACCAAGTTGTAAAGCTCATACAAGTTTCAAAAACTTAATGCACAAACCCACAATGGAAAAAGGATTAAAATGCAATGCGATGACCTAAAATGTAATGTGTAAATGCAATTTTCAGATTCTAAACAAGGTAATTTACTGATTACACTATGCAACAATTTGAAAATGAAATCTTATAAATGACATTTTCAAATCACACAATACACTAAATGTACCAAATTAAGCTAGATATGGTGAATTTGATGAAATAAAACTCAACAAACTGAAACATAAATCTAAAAGCAACAACTGAAGCACATAAATGAAGATTTTAATTTCCAAAAATTTAGATTATGGTCTGATCAGGGACTCATTCACCCTAGGCGAATGGGTCCTAGATTAGGGTTTTGAAACTGATTTTTACAAATTTTTAAGTCTTTTCCAATGGTTTTCATATTCAGGTTTGTAAAAATAAGGTTTAGTTTCAAATTTTTGTAAATGCAATGTGAAATGCAAGTGCAAAATGTGACAAAATAATGACTTAAAAATACCTAGTTTGATATGCAATTTTGTTTCAATTTTCCAATGGAAATTTATATGATGTAAACGATATGCAAGATGACTATTTTTTTGTATTTTTTAGATTTAAATAATGCAAACAGTGCAATCCTAAAACCCTAGATGCAATGCAAAGTTGAATGCAAACTAGACACTCTAAATGAGATCTAATTCAATGCAAATGGATGAAAATGAATGCAAGATCTAAATATAGGATGGAAATGAGCTCCAAAATTAGAAAACTACAATGATCAAAAGGTTAGGTTCACCATAATGAAACATAGGAAAATACAAGGTGATGCCCAAAATCGATTAGCAAGATGGTGACACCTAATTTCCACTTGTGTTTCATTCAATTATAAGGGTTATAATGTTTAAATGAGTTACAAAAATCAATCCTAACCCAAATACTAGTAAAAAGGAAAGTTTTAAGAAGGTCAAACGTTGTGTACCTGTTGCAAAAAGTTCTTTTTCAAGCATCACTAAGGAATCATTCACCCTATGGCGAATGGGTCTTGGTAAGGGCTTTGGAAAAATGGTTTATGGGTTATGTTCTTCTTTGTTTGTACTTCCAAATCCTAGTCAGAGACTATCAAAAACTCAGATAAAATTCTATAGCTCAATTTCCATGATTTGACAACTTTCTTAGCAACTTTGAAAACTTTTGCAATTTTTCTCTCCAAATGATCTTCAACCTAAAACCTGCAATCACACATCAAAGGAGATAAAAATGCTGTTTGTTAGGGAATAGGGGTTTCCATTGGTCAAACCTCATTTTGGTAATTAAACCTTGAAATGAAATTATGAATAAATGAATGATGAATGAACAAATGCAATGTCACAACTCACCATACCTTAGTTGAAACCTTGGAGTACAAATCAACAATCTAGCATGAAGTGGCCTCAATGAATATAGATCTTGATCATAACACTTGATTAGAAACAATGTATTGAACACTTGATTAGATATTCAATGCTACATCAACATATTAGCTCAACAACATGCATGATGCGTTAAATATTTGACATGAGGATATGATCCTTGATTGCTGCAATAATCTTCTATAAATTTTCCTTTGAATGCCTTCGTGAATGCTCTTGAATAATCTATAATGCTCTTCTGAAAATTGCTTGATCTCATGAAAGTCTTGTTATGAAACTATGTGAAATAACCTTATATTTATACATATCTTACCCTTAATTCCTAAAATTCAAATAACACAAGCTGACATCAAATCTAGGATTTGAAATCATTAAAATACTACCAAAAACATATCCCAAGGGGGGGTCCTAAGTCCAAGTGAGGACCCACTCGCCATAGGGAAAATGGGTCCTAGCACACTTAACTAGGACACATTTCAGGGGATGTTAAATGTCATGTGGAAATATGGTCCTAGGACCTACTAAGGACCCATTTTCCAGGTGGTGAATGGGTCCTAGCTCACTAACCTAAGACACACACCTTGTAAAATTAAGTGTTGTGTAATATAATTTATGAATGTCAAGTTTTATCCCTTAGAATCTCTAATTAACTAGGCTTGGATTTGAATTAAAGGGGGAAATTAAGGAAAATTAACCTAAATTAATTATTAAAGCCCTAGATTAGTGTGAAAGTGTAAAGATACACTTTACAATACCAAAAATAAGGCACCATTAAGTCCATTTTATTAAAAAAGTCCCTAAACTTAATGTTAATGTGTAAAACATATTACAACACTAAATCAATGCAACATTAAGCTCATTTTAATATTAATTATTCCCAAACTAAGAAAAAAATGATACTTTTTCCATTACTATAAAACATACAAAAACAAACACTTAGGAAAAATGAAAAGAGTAAAAAAGCATGCAAATGATCAACATAGAGGTATGGCTAGAAAGTTGTGTTATGTTAGCTCTAGTCCATATAATACTTTTGATTGACCATGGTTACTACATGCTACATTGTAAGATAACCATAAAAAGAGGTAGGACATACAAGGATACACAGGCTAGCAAGATGTATTATGGTAGGTGGATCATATGCTACTAAATCGTGAAGAGTGCAAAGATACAAAATTATCTATATATTATAAAAGTGAGGTGTGTACAAAGAGAGGTCCCCTTAAAATAATTGTATGATGCTAAAAAATGCAAATTATTTTAAGGAAAGAGAGGCAAAATAAAAATATGTTTAGTATATAAAACACCAAGGATGTTGTAAGCATGAAACACACAACAATGTGCTCATAAAATGACATCATGTAATATAGGTCCATGTCACATAAAACATACATGAATTGAACATACACACACTGAAGGATCCATACACCTGGGTTAGTATAATGATATAATAGATAATGATGTGTATTAGTAGAGGAAGGAACTAAAATTCCATCATTCCCCAAGTCTTGTGAAACTACAAGTAAAAAGGTATAAAACCACATGAAAGAAAATACAATTTTTGGGTTAGCATGGAAGAGGCCTAAACACCTCAACACTTTGCATAATCCCTAGAATTTGGAAAGAAATATACAAAAAATAAAAGAATGTCGATACAAATAGAATATTTTTTCTATATTTTCATTTGCATTGTATCCATGTACCTACAAGGGTTTCATAGGTCCTCCAAGAGAGTAACAAACATAAACAATGATCTATGGGTATCAAAAAACAAACATGAAAATATATAAATTCTAGAGGTATGAGGGTACTGCTCTAAGGGCCTTCACAAAACAAGTCATTGATCTCCCAATCTTGATCATAAGGGGAGAGAGGTTGAGCCTATAGAGGAAGGAATTATAGGGTAGTAGTAAATGTCTCACTTGTGGCAAGAGCAAAGGAATTAGCTACAAGTGCAATGTCGTCTTGAACCTCATGTGAGGCAAGTGTCATAAATCTTATGAATATTAAGAATGATGTTGGAATATCCATGAGGGATTTGAATAAGTGCTCTTTGGGATAGGATTCTAGTGAATCACTATCAAAATAAGTTACAAGAGGGTTATCTCTATTGATCTCCTAAAAAAGAATAGGGGTAGAAGTAAAAGAAGTTGGGGTTTTCTTTGTGTGCTAGCATTGGACAATTGAAGCAAGCATGCCACAAAAAATGACACTTGTATTAGGAATGCCAAATGATAGAGATAGGAGGAATAAATGGAATATTAAGAATGGGAGGTAGATCCATTGAAGGAGCCAAGATGATTTGCACCCTTTTGGGGTGGGGCTTGTCAGGTTCACAGGGGTTTGGAGGGGATGTAGGAGCAACACAAGGAGGTGGATAAGTAGGAGATGGATGCATGGAAATATTTAGAGGTGGTAACATTAGAGGAGGATTCTATATGGAAGAAACCTTCATACCTTCTCATGAGCTAGTGCATGTTGACAACACTTGCGTTCACGTGCAAGATGGTTCTATTGGTGACAAGAATTAGATGTACTTATAGGAGGGACATGATCTTTATGTTTTGGTTGTGAGACTAAAATTATGTTTGGAATAGGAGGAACAATGTAGGAAAATTGAGTATGAGATAGTTGGGGTGCACATTGTAGAGGTGGTGTTGCAAGCTCCTTTTCTCTTTCTATTGTAGGGACATATGGATGAATATGAGGTACCACTTGAGGACGAGGTTCTATCAGTGCACGAAATCATTCCTATCCTATGATATGATTTCTATTTCCTATTGGAGTGGTAGGTATAAGAACAATAGGAACCAAAGGAGGAAATGAGAACTATGAAGTGTTGTAAGAATAAGGAGTTTGTCATTGATGCATTTTGTTGGCAACATGAGCATGTAAGATGAGTACAAGTTATACAATATATAGTTCAGTGTTGTCATTAATGTGAAAATTGTATTCTGATATGAAGACCATTGTGTAGATCAGTTTGTATAGCTTGAGAATGTTTGAGGATGATTATCAAGTGCAATTTTGCAAGAAGGTTTGATCTGATGAAGGCGGTTGATATGAAAATTGACTAATTGTCAATACAAATATTTTGGTGTACAAGACATCTATAAAATGGGTCCCTATTGGTTCGTTGTGTAAGATATTGTTTTATACTTTTGATATAATTTTGCTAGATGATAGAGGAACCTTATTCCAAAATTTTATATTGTTTTGGCTTCTAGTGAAGAAGTTATGAGTAACAAAAGTTTGGGTCTAGCAGTGATAGTGTTTTTAGTTCTGTAAGCATATTTTGGTGAATCCACACTTCTCCATGGATTGGAATCTGGCTTTATGGATTTGTGGAGATGTTGATAGGTGTCAGTAGAGTATGTATTTGAAGTGGCATAGAGTTTGGAGGTCTGTGTCTTTTTGTGGATGTACAGTTGGTGAATTTTGTTATTAGGTTATTACCAATGCCAACCTAATGAGTTTTATGTATTGCGGAGTTTGAATAAGTGTTGATCCATTATGTGGGAGCTATTATGGGTCCATGTTGACTTATTTTTATTTTTAATATGTTTTAAATATTGGCGTGAAGGGTGCATGAATGGATATTGAGCTGAAAATTTATGTTTTATATATTACATCTAATTAGGCCAATCTAATTGATGTTATAAGTGTTTATGAATGAAGCAAATATATATGTAAGATATTTTTTGGTGTTTTTGATATTGTGTGATGAGATAGGAATTTTTGATGTGAATTGTGTGAGATTAAAGTGAATGAAGAACAGAGAAGAGAGTTAATTCATATTAGTATGAAGTGTGTAGAGTTTGTATTATGAGCTTCAATGAAATTGTAAATTCATGCATATGTTAGATGCACTTGTAACTGTTCAAATTTAGTTGTGTGCCACAACTGTCTTCTATCTTTTCTTCTTTCAGTGGACAGTGAGTCCACCTACAGTGATCACAAGTCTGTAATATACTATAATCGGTTATAATATATTGTGAGCTAATCCTCACCGTGGTTTTCCCCATTTTGGGTTTTCCACAAATTTTTTTTCATGTGTTATGTGATATAATGATATTGTTGGTTGATTTCATGCTTTCCTTAGTGAAAATTGAATATGCTATGAGGATTGAATGTTTAAATGTTTAAGTGCTTTAAAATAATACTAATTCACCCCCCCTCTCAGTATTCTGAGTGTTCAACATGAAGAATATCTATACAAAATGGGCGCTTTTCCTCATTGGGTTCCCATCCAAATGAAGCACACTTGTCCTTAGTCACCACAGGGGTAGGAATAATGATAAAAGGGTGTTGCAGTGAAATAAACTATGGGGGAAGAAGAAGAAGGCGTTGATGAAGAGGACCCTAAACAAATCATTTTGAATTTTAAATTTTATTTAAATAAAATTTCTCTATGAGGTTGCAAGGGTCCTAGAGGTGAAGGCCAAAAGTGATCAAGTGAGAAACCTTTAGATGACACGAGCTATTTGTATCTAGTATGTTGGATAGTTTACACTACATCATCATGTGGAAAATTTAGGCATTTATGAAAAAATAATGTAACTTATTCCATGAAAATTAGCCATGGAATACCTAACTTCACAAAAAATAATTCTAATTTATGAATGTCGAAAACTATGGTTTCTAGACAATTGGGTACAACTTGGATTGAAAAAGTGATAGAAACCATGGTTGGAAGAGACACAACATCATGTGTCCATACACATACTTTTGAATCATCATACTTGTCTTGATGTAACTAGTTGATAGAGAGGATTTATTCTATAATAACATTAACCATACTGGTAGGGTCAATGAGAACTCCATTGATGGTTTTCTTGTTACACTGAGCAAGTATGTATAGACCATTCTATATAGAAATGGACATATCATTAGAAGAAAAGGATATGATGGGGCTAGAAATATCATGAATCCAAGATGATTAAGGGAAAGAATCCACCATACTCACCATATAAGTAAATGGAGTAAGAGTCATAGAGGAAGAAGGAGAAGGATCGAGTCTAGTATAGCTAGAAGAATGTTAATGGAAATGGTTCTAGTATAGATTTGTAAATTTCAGTTTGGATTCACAGAAAACTTGTTCAACTTGTTAGGTTTGTTAAGAAGTTGGATACTACTAGAATCAATGTGGTCTTGCACTAAGTGTGAAAGAAACATACATCTCTTAGTATCATGTCCATGGAATCAAAAAAATGGACAAAAATCCTGAGTTTTATGGAGGAAGATGTTGGTTGGTTGCAAGAGATTGAATAGGATGAAGTTAGAGTAAGTTATTTTTTAATAAAATTTTAATAATATTGTATAAATATTCTAAAATTTTATTAAACAATATATGATTTTTAGGTATTACAACAAGTACATTAGAGGCTTGAGAATTATTAATAACGTTGTTTTTTTACAAGTATTTAGTTTTCTTATGGTTTTTGAGAAATAAGTACCACCTTGGGTATCCGTGATATTTGATGAGGTATAGTCCCCATAATAACTCATAGTTTTCTAATATTATTGCAAGAACACATAGAGATATGTAAAAGAGCTGTATTTTATTAAGATGATTTTATCATGTAGCACCATTGTAGATTTTTGATGAACACATGTTATACATAAGAGTTTGATAGTGCATACAATATTTGTGATAAAATATATTGATAATGAAAGATATAATAAGTCACTTTCTCACTTTGTCCTTGTTTACAATGGCCGAGATTAGTAAATATGATTTGTGGTTTAATGTTTTCTTGGAAGTGTTGGAGGAATTGATTTGCTCAAAATTGCTTATCGAATTATCAAGTGAGAAAAACTAAACAAACATGATGTCTTTCAATGACCATGAGAAAATATTTTCTAGCAAAGCATCCTAAAAGATAAAATTATTGCAAAGAGGAGTGAAAGAAAAAAACATCAGTTTGTGGGTCTCCTTTGTTGTGGTACTTTTTGAACTAGGGCACCTCAAAGCCCATGAGTAAGGGAGTAGTGAAGATGTGCAAATATAGAGGGCTATTTTTGTACTATAAAGGAATAAGAGGTTTATTGGTTGTGGTAACCATGGAAACAAGTTGTCTTTGTATCTTACTAAAATTCTATAAAATTTGGTTAATGATTGGACAATTGGTGGTATGTGTGTGACTGGTAGAAGTTTGTGTACTAGATTAAATATAAAAGGGGTGAACCCAAGGGGAAGAGAGGTTCCAGCATTTCTTTTGTAAAAACTTTAGGATAACCCAAAATTATGAGGTGCACTAATCGTGACTATGGGCATTGTTATCACCATTTGTACCGTTGGAATTGATATTGACATAGAGATTTGTGTGTCAATAATGTTTGAATGAGAATTGGGTGTGTTTGTGAAAACCAAAGTGTAGGACGAGACATTTTATTGGACAATATGCACCAAGCCCCAAATCAATTCTAAAGATTCAGGTTTATTTATCGACATGTTTTATATAACACCAAGGAAATACATTTCTTTGGAGAGGGTGTCCCTAGCTAAGAAGTCTTGAAATCGATGTAAATTTTGATCTAAGTTTTACATTTGAGAGTTAGAGGCTTAGAGAGTAGCCTCATGATCACAACTTGCATCCACACGAGAAATATTGGATGGGGAAGAAATATCTAATCTTATTGGAGGAGGGGTTGAAGGAATTTCCTAGTATAAAATTGTTTGCATTTGGAATATTCTTGAATGTGTCATGTAAGTGTGGAGGCTTATCTAAAATCTTCTACTTGAATGGAGATAATGGGTTGTAAAACTCATAACAGAGCTTACAACACAAAATTTGAAGTGTTGTACAAAATAAGAAGGGAAAGAGGGCCTTTAAAATTTTCTAATTTTCTATTTTGGAATGAAAAATGTTTTTGTGTTGAAGTGACAGGTTCACCAAAATGTAGTGTATATAATTTGACTCTTACAAATGAGGATTAACTTTCCTTAAGAGTAATCCCATAGAATGCATTAGGTGAATCAATGACTTTAATCCTACAAAATAGTTCTCATTATCTTTTTTATACATAAATGATAATAATAACAAAATATAACAAATTACAATGAGAAATGCTCAATTACAATAGACTGGTGAAAACTTACTTTCATAGAAGGTAAATTACACGTTTATTCCTAAAAAAATGAAACTATTAATCATGAGGACCTTTAGTCCTTTTTTAGAATCATTTATCTTAACCACAAACATGTGTAGAATTCCTCGCATCATATTGTCATATAGTCCATACACACAATGAAAGGTATTGTCAAGTTCAAGAAAAGTTTTTGTATGCACAAATGAAAGAAGATAATTTTAAAGTATGAACAATCCCAAAAATAATTGAAAATAAAAACCAAACTAACTATTTAGATATAAGAATAAATGAATTTGAAAAACACAAGGAAAAGGGTAAAAAATATAACATCGAGAAACAATCCATTTCCACAAAAAAAAAATGCAAACAAGAAGAGATAAGTTTGCCTTAGTCAAACCTCCATTTTGGTCTTTCAACCTCCATGACAACTAAGTTAATTGATAAATTTTAAAAAAGTGATTGAAAATACTTTAAATAAAATGGTGAACAACTAGAATAAAAAAAATCATAAGTACAATATACTAACACTTGAGATTATACTAATAAAAATAAAAAGAACATAAATTGAAGAGACAAAAAATAATAACTCAAGAACAAAATTACTTGGAGGCTAGTAGAAACCCCTAAGAAGAATACTAACACCTTGATTCTATTTCTCTTCACAATTTTGTTGGAAGATGCTTAAGAAAATCACATGCAAAGTGTTGTTATGGCTTGCTAGTTGTGAAATGGTAGAGTTTCTTCTTCAAAGTTCCAAGAATGAGAGTGTAAAATCTAATTGTAAGACCAAAAAGGCAAGTTTGGAAGGCATCATCAGTCAATGTTGCATGCAAGAGAATTACTTGAAATATCAATGGGAAGGTAATGCTCAAATAGCGATTGGAAACAATTTTTTTTGTGGGATGCTAGCATGTCATGTGGATTTCCACAATTTACACTATTATCCATGAAAATTAGAATTAGAAAGCTTAAATTGTCAAAAATATTATAAAAATATAAAATCCAATTACTAACATTTTTCAATTGAGTTTTTTTATATCAGAGAACTAAAGTGAGGACATGATGCAATGTGAAATTGTAAGGGTGCACAAATTTCTACATTATATTGAATGCACTTTTTTATTTGTGAATACATTGAAATATTTAGTGCCACCATTGTACATATATTTTGGGGACCTTATACATCATGTTGCACCATTTTTTACTCACATATTTTATAAAATACCATGGGGGTTTGTTGTGTGTACTTTGTTATTTATAATCACAACCTTGTCTAGCATCATGTGCATGTGCCTTCTTTTGTACACCCTTTTCAATTGTAGGTATTGGTATTAAGGTTAATATTGCAATTTATTTAATTCATATAATAATTAAATTAATTGATTTGTGTATAAGTGTAATCATTGGACAAATTAAAGTATGTTCTGCTTATTGTAATTTAATATATTTTTAGTTGTGTGTCATGTTTACATGTGAAATATAGGCGTGTCAATTATCTTCTGCATGTTTAGATGATGTTTCTTCTCTTTCATGCACTACATTGTGACACACATTTTTTAGTGGGCCTTTCATCCCTCTCTCACATTTTACCAGCTCAAATAATTTCTTTTCTTGATGAGGAATCATGTAGTGTGATCCAAAATTTTGATACACAAATACTTGAACATAGTTTTTGTAGACATGCGAATAATCCTAACTAACATAGTGCATCTAATTCTGATCAATTATCATCAAATTCTTCTATTAATCAAATAAAGTGGTTTATTAGATAAATTCACTAATGTCCATCATGTTTAATTAAATAAATTAATTTGTTTAATTAAATCCCCAATGTCCTCTTATTTGATTAAATAAATCAAATGATTTAAATCAAATATCATAGATTCACTAACCCACTTAAAGTTAATTAAATTATGAATTAATTAACTTTAATCACCTTCTAAGCATCATTAATAAATTCTCTAGCTTTTAACTCCCCAAGAGTTAAATCAACCCCTAATTAACTAACCCACTTGCACATGATAACAGTTTCTTTTAATTAAATAATTACCTCATTTATCCTCTCAAAATTAGCATATTCTAGGGAATATTCCTTTATTAACTCCCTTTATTTGACTTTCTTACCCAAAAAATTTCCCTCTAAAACATCTCAATCGCATGCAAAATGTGCTCAATCCTCACCCATTAGCATTGAGACAAGTGTCCCAATCTCATTGGATCTCTTCTAGTCCCACATTTCTCCCATCTCTCCATTCTTCAATCCTTCAACCTATAAATAGAAGCCACTTCTACTTGAAATCCATCCTAAATCTTAGCATTCTCACTATAGGCACATTCATCTTGCACTTCATAACTCATCATCTTTGCATCTTCACCATTTTGGAAGTTTATCAAGGGGGTGGGAAAGGGAATCCTTTTCACATCAAAGGAGCACCACTCCCACTATGGGATAAGGTATGAACATGCTTGTATATGCTTACATTTATCTATTTTGGTTATTTTGTTTTCTTGTTTGCATAAACACCATGTTTAGGTATCTCATAGGAGCACTTTATTTGTTTGGTTTAAATTGACTTATGGGAAAGGACATCCCTTTCACATCAATGGAGCACCACTCCCACTATGGGATAGGGTATGAACATGCTTGTATATGCTTACATTTATCTATTTTGGTTATTTTGTTTTCTTGATTGCGTATGCACCATGTTTAGGTATCTCATAGGAGCACTTTATTTCTTTGGTTTAAACTGACTTATGCAAATGTTTTTCAAGGTTTAAGAATTTTGTAGATTTGTGCTCACATTTTTGCGCTCATCATGTCCTAGGATGCATCCTTTCTACAATGGACATCAACATCAGGCATCACTGTAGTTTAGTCTTGGCTAGAGGTATGAAGAACATTGAATTGTTTGTTTACTTGATCTTTTCTTTGGATTTATCTTATTGCACTCATTCTAATGACCTCTTGAGGATGTCTAATAAAAATTATTTAGAGAGAAAGGAATGGAGCATTGATCATTATCTTTCATTTGCTATGTTTGTTGGATATTCTTGTAATATAACCTTGATCATGCTAATTTTGTTCGGTGTGTAGGGAGGATGCTTTGGCTATCTTGTTGATTGTTACATTGGGAGGTTTTTCCTTTTTGTGTTTTAGTCTGAGATTTTTAAAATTTCTAAAGTACACTCTAACAAATTTTCGTATGTTAGGCGTGAACAAGAATACTCCTATCTATTTTTCAAATCAAAGTCCATCACACTAGATACCATGCTATCCTAGTTGTTTGTACCTTGATGCATCGTATCTATGTGTGTTATCAAACATAAGGAAAGTTATGCTATTTACATCCCCAATCCTTGGATAAGCAATGCATCATCATAATTCATCATCATATCTAATAAAGTCTCGACAACTCATAAACTTGTTGGACCTTTGCATCTTCTCAGAATCAAGGGTTGATCCCTCTCATTCTTCTATCCTCTTTCACACTAACATGCTATCATGACATGCATCCATCTTGCTTTCATAAAATTTCAGCATACCCATCCTACATAATCATATATATCATCATAATAGGACACATCATTCATCTCACATGCATTAAATCATCATTTAAGATGTTTAGGATAATATAGATTTGTTATTCTCAACATCTTCATTCATCTCATTTGCATCGTCATTATCATATGGATCTATTAGTCTAACCATCCATACATCCATCTTGAACTTCTTTTTTGTGAGATTGACCCTAAAATCAAAATTTTCGCCCAATCTCTTGAGGGGGGAAGTGTACAAATGTACTTCTTTTCGTTGGGGCATCCAAAAAATCAATTCTTTTTTGAACTTTGATCTTAGCAAGGTTATTCTTTGAGCCAACACAACAGGTACATTGCTTCAAAGAGGGGAAAAATGTAGACATGCAAATAATCCTAACATAGTGCATCTAATTTTGATCAATTATCATCAAATTCTTCTATTAATCAAACAAAGCAGTTTATTAGATTCATTCACTAATGTCCATCATGTTTAATTAAATAAATTATTTTGTTTAATTAAATACCTAAAGTCCCCTTATTTGATTAAATAAATCAAATGATTTAAATCAAATATCATAAATTCACTAACCCACTTAAAGTTAATTAAATTTTGAATTAATTAACTTTAATCACCTTTTAATCACCATTAATAAATTCTCTAGCTTTTAACTCCCCAAGAGTTAAATCAACCCTTGATTAACTAACCCACTTGCACATGAAAATAGTTTAGACTTTTAATTAACTAATTACCTCATTTATCCTCTCAAAAGCATATTCTAGGGAACATTCCTTTATTAACTCCCTTTATTTGACTTTCTTACCCAAAGAATTTCCCTCCAAAACATCTCAACCACATGCAAAATGTGCTCAATCCTCACCCATTAGCATAGAGACAAGTGTCCCAATCTCATTAGCTCTCTTTTAGTCCCACATTCCTCCCATCTCTCCATTCTTCAATCCTTCAACCTATAAATAGAAGCCACTTCTACTTGAAATCCATCCACAATCTTAGCATTCTCACTATAGGCACATTCATCTTGCACTTCATAACTCATCATCTTTGCATCTTCACCATTTTGGAAGTTTATCAAGGGGGTGGAAAAGGGAATCCTTTTCACATCAAAGGAGCACCACTCCCACTATGGGATAGGGTATGAACATGCTTGAATATGATTACATTTATCTATTTTAGTTATTTCATTTTCTTGTTTGCATATGCACCATGTTTAGGTATCTCATAGGAGCACTTTATTTGTTTGGTTTAAACTGACTTATGCTAATGTTTGTCAAGGTTTAAATATTTTGTAGATTTTCCCTCACAGTTTTATCTAGAAAATCCTTACAATCCCTCTCCCTTGTAAGGATTATGGGGGGAAATCATACTATTGGTGGTAATGCTTCATTTTTTAAATTTCGTGTGAGATATGAATCTATTTTTGTTCCTAAGCACTAGGTGGATGCAACCATTGGTTACCTATGCATTTTTGTGAGATGGAACACATACCATATAGACACTTTTACATTCCTATTTATGGAAGAAACCTTCCATCTTTAGTTAATTATTTTATTAGCTAGGATGCACATGGGTCGACCACACACCTACCTCTGTTATTTTCTCATGGTGGTCCCCAAAAGTGCCCTCGACCAACCGTGCATCATAAATTGTCTATGATGCTTAAAAACATGTTCAAGCTGCACCAAATTGACACATGGCTCAAAAGAAAGTAAGCACTTGATGAAAATAAAATACCACTCATTCCTTTGGTTGGTTGGTGTGCGGGGCTGCCGCATGGCATCTCATTACATTGCACCTCAAGCATAGTCCCTAATTTTGATAGTAGCCGCACAGGCTAGACAAGTGGCTTTACCCTATGTGGAAGTTTGAACCTTGAGCATAAAAGCATGGCAACATAAAAAGGAGGCATTATTACTAATAACTCCTTGGAAAATAAAACCCCTCAAGAAAGTAGGGGTGTGGTAGACAAAGTCTATAGATACAAAGAAGAAAAGTTAAAGAGTCTAATATTTCTATTTCCATACTCCATCCATCATTTTTTGGATAGACAAATTTGACTCAAAACCTCTTAGCATGACTCAAAATTCCACAATCAATATAATCTTTAAAGGAAAAGATGAAACATAAAAGTTACAAATTCAACCACTTGGCTTTTGATGTATGCTTCAAATAAATGATTCCTATAGACAAATTCTTAAATATATTCTATGATATTACTTTCAAATTTATAAAAACTATGAATTAAGAGCATAAATTATGAGATAACATTATTAGAGATTATAAAACCATAAAATGAAAGGAAAAATTTAATGTGCCATAGTAGAAAAATTATATTGTATTAATTTATTGGAAATGGTTTCCAATCATTTGAAACAATTTAAATCACATATTTGTAGGTTATATAGGTAGGGGAATATGAGTTCGCTCGCCCACCCATCAACAATGTGAGATAAAATACAAAATAAGTCCCAAAGTCATTTGACTTCTAATTTTTACTTCTAACTTTACATTACATTCTGAAAAAATAAATTGACATACAAATGTATGCCATATGGCTTATGTAACTTCCTATCTACTATTCATAGTTTTTAAATATTTATTTTCTAGATACAAAGAATAATTAACCAATGTGATTTTGATATATGCTCAAGATCACAACCATTTGAATAGATGAACTTGACATCAACCTTAATAAATATGTCCACTAGTTCTTGATGTACTTACTCAAGTTCAACCATTTTATTTTCAAATTAAAATGAAATCCCTCAACTATTCAACTCTCCATATTCTAACTTATGCAGAAGTCTCTCTCTAAAGAAATGAAATCCCAATTTATAGCCACACATGCATAAGGTGGTGGCCATTCCATGTCCTAGAGTGATGGGACATGTGTCAAGTTCTTATTGGCCTTAGAGATACACATTAAGGCCATTATAACCATCATTTTTGCATTTAGTGGGGAGAAATCCATATTTTTTACATGATTATGGAATTACAAGGGGATCCCAAAATTTCAAAGATCTGAGGGGGATCAAGATAAGCTTGCACAACTAATAATTTTTTCCTTAGGTCTTCAAATCATGCATAAGGAGGAATTGTGGAAATTCGAGGGGTCTCAAACGTTGCAAGATTTTAAGAGGTACATGTGGATAATATCCACATGGTATTGAAAGTTTCACAATAGTAGGTTAAAGTGAGGGAAATACGCACAAATTGAATTGTGGGATTTTGAAGGGAAACCAAATGAGATCCAATAAATTAAGGAAGCTTTACAATTTACAAGTTCTCTAGGGAATCATAGACCATTCAAACATTGCAAGGAAATTAGGGGGATTTGATACAACACAAGAGTTCCATAACTACCAAGTATGCGAGAAAATAAGTGCCAATGGGAAACTGTGGGAATTCAAGGGTCATTAGGATTTCATGGGGATGCAAGGGGGGACATGATAAAGTTTGGTAAAGGTTACACAAGTCTAGTAGGGGTTGGAATTTCTGCAAGTTCAACATGAATTATGGTGGGAGAAGGAATGAAGTCCAAAGGGATTTATCAGGGTTTTGGGGGCATCCGAACATACTAAAAGTTACATAGATCCATACATAAGGTAAAACTCCACAAAAACTTTGGATTCAAGTTGCCATTGTACGTTGATAGGTCTATAGGGGTTTTCTAGCAATTAAAGTCATTTCACTTAGAAATCAACTTTCTTGCTCATCTCCTATCTCTTCTACTTCTTCTTCATTGACTTCTTCCTCATTATCACTCACATCCTCTACAAATATTCATTTGTATTGTGTTCTTTCCATTGCATCCAAACTAGCTATGATGCCTCTTAGAATTTCTATAAGTGCTACATCCCCAAGTTGTGGGATGGATCTTCTACCTCTAACTTTATGTGTCATGTCTTCATTTAACCATCTATAGTTGTAGGTTCTTTTGTTCACTCTCCCTACAAAAAAATCCTTAGGCCTTCTTACTCATCACATCCATAGTCAAAGGACTCAATATTTCTCCGATACTACTTGATATAGGTCAGGATTCAAGGGCCTTAACTAGCTAATGAACCAAGAAGCAAAATGAAACTTCAAACAAAAAAGAAAGTTATACTTTTATTACATGAAAATAAACTATTATAGGAGTATTCTAACATGCATTCATGTTATCCCTCATACATGCCCTAACTTCAAATCATTACAAATTATATGCATTGAACTAGAAGGTCTTCTAAATGCTCATGTTGAAATCCTCAACTATTTAGCTCTCTAGAGTCTAAATTATGCAAAAAATATCCCTCTCCAAAGAAATGAAAACCCAATGTACAACTAAACATGCAAAAGGTGACAACCACTCCACATCCTAGAGTGAATGGACATGTGTCAAGTTCTTCTTGTCCTTAGAGATACATACGCAAGCTGCTATAACCATCATTTTAGAATTTAGTGGAGAGAAATCCATGTTTTCAACGTGACTGGAATTTTAAGGGGATCTCGAAATTGTAGAGAATTGAGGGGGATCATGACAAGTCTACATAGCTAGGAAATTTCCACCTTAGGTCTTCAAATTGGGCACAAAGAGGAATTCTTTCAAATCTAGTATGGGTTTATTTTTTTGCAATTTCAACATGAATTGGTAGCCAATGGAAGAATGAAGTCCAAAGTGATTTAGCAGGGTTTTGGGGGGCATCTTGACAAGCCCAAAGTTCTACAAATCCAAATGCAAGGTAAAACTCCACAACAACATAACTAGCTCAATTTTCATCCAAACTTCACCAAATTTGAAATGTGAATAACCATTTGACTTCTCTTCAAGGTGATGCTAGTTTTCCATGAATCCATATGAAATATTCAAAATTTGACCAACAACTCTAGCAAGATAAATAACAAGGGGAAAAGTAAGCAAAAATAAATCAAGAAAATATTTTTGGGTTGATGTAGGAGTGCAAGTGAACTAGGATGATTTTTCATCATAATATAGGCTCTACACATACATATAAAAAGACAATGAGAATTATTGAATATTAAATGAGTCTACTTAGTATTCCATGAGCATACCGATACATTTTTTTATTGACCTAAAAAATAATTTATAATGTATCTGCAAGGATTTTACAATCTTTTGACCAGTTAACTAATCAATAGTGTAAGGAAATCTAGATGCGGAAGCAACTCTCCTAACATAAAAACCTTAGGGAAGAATGCAAAGATACCCTTTTAAATTTTACAATTACAGTCCAAAGAAGATGCACATGAAAGAGATAACAGAAATAGAGTATTTGACAAACACATATGAACACCAAATTTACGTGGAAAAACCCTTATGGGAGAAAAACCCACCACACCAAGAGAAGTCACTTTGTATTATAGTAATAAAGATTACAAAGAGTTCTTAATTATCTTTTTGATGTCAGTTTACAGCAGCATTCACCATGAACAACCTTGTTATAGAACATTCACGTTACAGTCTTCACAAAATATAATTCATCCATTGATCATACAGTCACACAACAATCCGTCAATTCATCGAACCCATCACAATCTGTGATCACAAAGTATATCCATGTCGCCCCTGTTTGTTGAGCTTCCTCTCAGTAACAGCCGCAATAGTCCAACTACTAGCGGTTCCCATTCAACTCCTCTGATTGGCTATTGATTCACCACGTAGGATGGTCTTCTCTTGGTTAGAGTGATCAACCTATGTTGGCATGTTGGTGAGACACAAGAAGTGTCTCCCCAATGCCCAAAGGCTTCACCATCAATGTCGCCAAGAGTCATCCTTATCGCCAAGATGTTGCATCGAGTCTAGAGAGCTATCACTAAGAATTCGTCATGTTGCCAAGACCACATAGCGAGCCTTTATGTTATACCGAGACGTTCAAAAGTTGGCAAGACTTATTGCTTTCGGTGAGACATCATACTGAAGGTCCAAAGTCACATAGATAGTAGAATTTACATCGGCGAGACTATCATCATTCACTAAGACATCACACCGAGCTCTAAGACTTTCTTCGAAGTGATCAACAGTCGGCAAGACTATCGTTTGTCACTGAGACTTCACACCGAGACCCCTTTAGTTATCTCGATGACTTCAATGTAAAACTATTCGGCAAGACATCACACATCGGTAAGACTTCTTACCGAGCCATCGCATGTTACTCTGAGTATATACTGTCGGTGAGACAAACCAACTGTCGCCAAGAGATCATAGCGAAACCTCCATGTTACCCTGAAGACACCAAGAAAATGCTATTAGTGAGACATTCCTATCGGTAAGACTTCTTACTGAAACCCAAGACTCTCCTCGAAGACTTCAACAGAAAACGCTGTCGGCGAGACAATAGCTATCGCTGGGACCTCACACTGAAGTAAGCCTTTCGGCCAAGGGTCTCCCCGATATATGATATGAATGGTCTGTTGGCCAGAGATCTCCACTTGGCATAGGGTTTCAACGACAGTCATAGGTCACAGTGATAAGATTCTTCGGCATGACTTAAACATTGTCTCGGTGACCTGTACAAACCACAAGATCCAAAGCTACTAGTCGGCCAGACTCAAAGCATGTCACACCGACTTGCCTCTCTTAGAGGTTTCAGCCTGTGAGATTGAGGCATATGTTTCCAACAATCTCCCACTTGACGAAGATCACACAGGCACCTCCAGAGCACAACAAAACTATTGAAAATCATGAGCACTAAGGCCCATTGAACTGGCACACCACCTGAACTTGTCTATGCTCATTGGCTTCATCAATGCATTTGCAACATTCTCCAGAGTATCAACTTTTTCCAAACTGACCTTTCCATCCTCCACCATATCTCCTACAAAGTGGTACTGTACATCTATATGTTTCATCCTGGCATGGAAAGTAGGATTCTTTGCCAGAAAAATTACACTTTGACTATCACAAAAAATAGTTATTTGCCCTACATCAAAACCAATGTTAGAACACAAATGTTTTAACCAAACTGCTTCTTTACAAGCATGTGTAGCTGCCATGTATTCAGCCTCTATAGTGGACAAAGTGACTACAGCCTGCCGCTTACTCATCCAACTCACTGCACCACCATTCATCATGAAAGTATATCCACTGGTGGACCTCCTGCTGTCAATGTCCCCTGCCCAATCAGAATCCACATAGCCTCAAATACTGAGAGTCCTCTGTGATTCAACCAAGTTCCCATGGTAACACAAAGAAAACTCTGAAGTTCCGTTCAAATATCTGAAAACTCTTTTCATAGCATCCCAATGTGTCCTTCCAGGATTAGCCATAAATTGACTAAGAACTTGCACTGCTTGGGCAATGTTTGGCCTTGTACAAACCATTGCATACATAAGACTGCCAACCACACTAGCATAGGGTACACTGGTCATGTCCTCCATCTCAGTAGGAGATTTTGGATAGTCTTCAATAGATGGCTTTGTTCCCTGCAAGACTGGAACAACTAGCTGCTTGCAATCTTTCATGCAAAATCTCTCTAGAACAGTCTTGATATACTTACTTAGACTGAGCTAAAGTTTTCTACTATTCCTATCCCTGGTTATCTCCATCCCCAGAATGTACCTTGCTGCACCAAGATCTTTCATTTCAAACTTAGCAGACAACTGAGACTTAAGATCAGAAATCATCAACTTACTATTGCCTATGAACAACATATCATCAACATAGAGAGCAATAATAAGAACTTGATCACTTTCAGCTTTGTAATAGACACAATGATCAGATTTTGATCTTACAAATCCCAAAGACAATACAAAAGTATCAAATTTATAGTACCACATTCTAGGTGACTGTTTTAACCCATACAAAGACTTCTTTAACTTGCAAACCAGTTTCTCTTTACCTTTCTCCACAAAGTGCTTAGGCTGGGACATGTAAATATCTTCTTTAAGATCACCATGAAGAAATGTTGTCTTCACATCCATTTGTTCAACCTCTAAGTCATACGCTGCTGCAAATGACAAAAGAAATCTGATAGATGTCAACTTAGCTACAGGTGAAATTTTTTTCCCATAATCAATTCCCTCTACCTGGGAATAACCCTTCGCAACCAACCTCACCTTATATTTTTCCACACTGCCATCCAGACCAATCTTCTTTTTAAATGCCCATTTGCAGCCAACAACTTTTCTGCCTTTAGGCAAGGGCACCAAACTCCAAGTTTCATTATTTTCTAATGATGCCATTTCTTCATTCATGGCTTCCAACCAAGAGTCTGAATCAGACATTCTAAATGCCTCTTTCACAGTCCTAGGCTCATCAGTGCTAGAAATTAAAGCATAGGCACAAGTAGAATCTATCAAAGAAAATTTCACGAGTTGACCTCCTCACTTGCTGAGGCTGAGGTTCTTCTTCTTCTTTGGAACTTTCAGAACTGCTTGAGCTCTCCTCAGTTTTAGGTACATTTTGAATTTTGAATTCCTCTTTATCTGGTGTAGGAGGAATTTCAACTACATCCTTATTATTTTCTGACTTTGTCTCTGACTGCAGATCCAAGGTAGAAGGCTTCAACTCAAGAAAGATTACACTTCTGCTGTATACAACCTTCTATGTATCAAAGCTTGTATCCTTTTATGCTAGCACTATAGCCAATAAAAATACATTTAACAGCCTTGTTCTCCCACTTAGACCTTTTCTAATACAACACATGAGCATATTCCTCATAGTCAAAAACACAAATATGTCTTAAAGAGGGCTTCTTACCAGACCAGGCTTCCAAAGGTGTTTTCTCAACAAGAGAAAAATTTGGAGAATGATTTATTAAGTAACATGTTGTAGCAACTGCCTCAGCCCATAACTTCTCCTCCAAGCCAACACTACTTAGCATACTTCGTGCTCTCTCCATCAGTGTCCTATTGAACCTTTCTGCAACTCCATTTTGCTGTGGAGTATAAGGTGTAGTCTTATGTCTTTTAATCCCATGGTCTTTACAATACCTCTCAAAATCATCAGAACAAAATTCATTGCCATTATCAATCCTTAAGCATTTAATTTTTTTTCCAGTATGATTTTCTACAAGGTTCTTAAATTCCTTAAACTGACTGAACACTTCTGATTTACTTTTCAAAAAATAAACAAAAGTTCTTCTCAAATAATCATCAATGAATGATACATAGTACCTTGACTTAGACAAAGAAGGAACATTCACTTGACCAAATACATTAGAATGAATATAATCTAGCAAACCAGAAGATTTATGAGGATTGGAATAAAATGAAACACGGTGCTATTTTCCATATATACAGTGTTCACATAATTCAAAATCAAGGTTACAATCTTCAAGCCCCTCAACCAGGTTTTTGTTCTTCAAGGTTTTTAAACCTTTCTCTCCAATGTGGCCTAGCCTATGATGCCAGAGCATAGTCTTTTTTGCTAGAAGTTTAACTTCCATAGAGTTTACACAATTAGGAACATTTCCCTCTTTTCCTCCATGAGTAGCCTTCTGTGACTTTATAGAGACACTGTTGCATTGAACATCATGTGCATCCAGCTTGTACAAGGTACCAATACGAGCACCCCTTGCTAGTACCATTGAGCCTCTAGTCATCTTGCAGCCATTTCCTAAGAACATGACTTGCACTCCAATATCATTCAACTTACTAACTTAAAGTAAGTTTCGAGCCATACCTGGTATATGCATTACATCATTAATTCCCTTCACTCTTCCATCAGGGAATTGAATTTTGAATCTTCCACGGCCAACAATTTCCAAAGTTGAATCACTTTTCAAGTACACCTTTCCACCATCATATTCTTCATACTTCGTAAACCAGTCTCTATGAGATGTCATGTGGAAAGATGCTACAGAATCAATCAGCCAGACATCATCTGATGCTTGTGTAGCCAAGGCTGCAATGAAGGCATCTGCATCACTATGAGAAGAATCATTGTCGGAAGAATACTTCTTCTTCTCCTCTTTACAATCCTTTTGGACATGACCAGGTTGCCCACAATTCTAGCACTTCACCTTGGACTTCTTGCAAAGAGACTTTGATCTCCCCTCTAATTTCGATTTAGATTTCTTGTCCTTCTCGCCTTTCTCTTTCGACCTTCCTCTAATAGCAAGGGCCTCCTTTGCCATCTCAGATGATTTCCTTCTCATTTCTTCTGATAATAAAGAAGCAACATCTTCCATCTTGAAACTGGATGTTGTAATCCCAATAGCCATCACAAGGTGATCCCATGAATCTGGCAAAGAACACAATATCAGAATACATCGATCCTCTTCATCAATCTTCACACCAACAAATGTTAACTATGCAATCAGCATGTTGAATGCATTCAAATGATCAGCTACAGAACCTCCTTCCTACATTCTCAAAGTGTACAACTTCTTCCTCAGGAACAATTTATTCACCAAGGACTTCCCCTGATAAATAGATGCCAGTCTCTTCCACAACGAAGATGCAGTCTTCTCTTCATGCACATTGACAAGAACAGAGTCTACCAAACAGAGCCTTATCAGCCCCTTAGACTTTCTATTTGCAAGGTCTCAATCTTCTTGTTTCATGCCTATAGGCTTCACTCCAGACACAACAATCCAAAGATCATGATCAACCAATAGATCTTCCATCTTAAGTTTCCACAACTCAAAATTGCTGCCATTGAACTTCTCTATTTCAATCTTTCTTGACGTGCTTGCCATATCAATTTGTAATTAGAAATTGACTAACTTCTACAAGACTCCCACTGAACAGAAATTGACTCAAAAAACCCAATGTTCCCACAAGGATAACACAACTAGCCAGGCTCTGATACCACTTGTAAGGAAAGCTAGATGTGGAAGCAACTCTCCTAACATCAAAACCTCACGGAAGAATGCAAAGATACCTTTCTAAATTTTACAATTACAGTCCAAATAAGATGCACATGAAAGAGATAACAGAAACAGAGTATTTGACAAACACATATGAACACCAGATTTACGTGGGAAAACCCTTACGGGAGAAAAACCCATGACACCAAGAGAAGTCACTTTGTATTATAGTAATAAAGATTACAAATAGAGTTTTGACTTATCTTTCTGATGT
Organism: Sequoia sempervirens; assembly: GCA_007258455.2. Lineage (NCBI taxonomy): Eukaryota > Viridiplantae > Streptophyta > Pinopsida > Cupressales > Cupressaceae > Sequoia > Sequoia sempervirens. The sequence goes on from VDFB02178878.1 coordinate 80,286, forward strand.
CAGTTTACAATAGCATTCACCATGAACAACCTTGTTATAGAACATTCACGTTACAGTCTTCACAAAATAGAATTCATCCACTGATCATACAGTCACACAACAATCCGTCAATTCATTGAACCCATCACAATCTATGATCACAGAGTATATCCATGTCGCCCTTGTCTGTCGAGCTTCCTCTCAGTAACGTTCGCAACAGTCCAACTGCTAGCGGTTCCCATTCGGCTCCTCTGATTAGCTATTGACTCACCACGTAGGATGGTCTTCTCTCGGTTAGTTTGATCAACCTGTGTTGGCATGTCGGTGAGACACAAGAAGTGTCTCCTCGATGCCCAAAGGCTTCACCATCGATGTCGCCAAGAGTCATCCTTATCGCCAAGATGTTACATTGAGTCCAGAGAGCTATCGCTAAGACTTCGTCATGTCGCCAAGACCACATAGCGAGCCTTTATGTTATATCGAGAGGTTCAACAGTCGGAAAGACTTATCACTTTCGGTGAGACATCATTCCGAAGCTCCAAAGTCACATAGATAGTAGAATTTACATCAGCGAGACTATTGTCATTCACCAAGACATCACACCGAGCTCTAAGACTTTCTCCGAAGTGATTAGCAGCTGGCAAGACTATCGTTTATTGCTGAGACTTCACACTGAGACCCATTTAGTTATCCCGATGACTTCAATGCAAAATTGTTCAGTAAGACATCACACATCAGTAAGACTTCTTATCGAGCCATCGCATGTTACTCCGAGTATATATTGTTGGTGAGACAAACCAACTGTCACTAGGAGATCATAGCAAAACCTCCATGTTACCCCGAAGACACCAAGAAAATGATATCGGCGAGACATTCCTATCGGTAAGACTTCTTATTGAACACCCAAGACTCTCCCCGAAGACTTCAACAGAAAACCCTGTTGGCGAGACAATAGCTATCGCTGGGACCTCACACTGAAGTAAGCCTTTCAACCAAGGGTCTGCTTGATATATGATATAAATGGCCTGTTGGCTAGAGATCTCCACTCGGCATAAGGTTACAATGACAGTCACAGGTCGCAGCGATAAGCTTCTTCGGCATGACTTATATATTGTCTTGGCGACCTGTACAAACCACAAGATCCAAAGCTGCTAGTCGGCCACACTCAAAGCATGTCACACTGACTTGCCTCTCTTAGAGGTTTCAGCCTGTGAGATTGAGGCATATGTTTCCAACAAATAGCTCATCAAGAAACATACACCATACACATGAAAACACTTAATCAAGGTTGGTTCTTCTCATTACATTAATTATTTAAAGATTACAAGTATTAATTACAAAATTTAGGATGAACCTAGATAATTACAATGGAAGAAAATCTACCATATTCTAGATGGAAGGAATGTGGATTTCAAAATTTAGGACCAAAGGGCATGACATCCCCAAAAGATTTTAAGCCATTATGAGTTCCAAAACTTTGAGTAGGGATTTTGGGAAAAGGTGCAAGGGTGTGCGGGATGCCCTAAATCACATACTCTAGATAAAAATGAGCTTTAGAAATTCAAAAGATATCATGAATTGAGAACTTAAAATCCAAGGAAGTGGGCCTCAAGACTTCTAGTAATCAAGGATGGCAAAACTTGGTTCCAAGGTTTTGGATCTACTTGAAGTTCATAACCTAGGGTAGATGGTATGGGGATTGCATGGGGAAGGCCAGCGTTTAGGGTCTTAGGTGGACCCAACACCTTGGAATTAAGTTGCAAGGTGCTGAAACATGTATAGAAAAATAGGGTAGGGGTTCAAACATATAGGGTTTTATACTAAATTTGGGATATTTCACCATACTTACTATAAATAGAGAGGGAAAATGGGGTGAATGAACCTACCTATTCTTCTATTTCATTCAGGAAATGAGATCCCTCAAGTTAAAATCCACTTTCAACCCTTAGGCGAATAAGTTCTTTGAGGAATCTTGCAATTTCCTTTATTTGTGTGTGGATGGGGGTCTAAGTCAAACATCACTTTTGGGAGACACACTAAAAATAGTAAATCAACTAAAAATTAAAATGTAAGACCAAATTTGAGTAGATTAAACATAGAGCTAACAAACACAATTTATTTCATGCAAATAAAATGAGTGGACACTTAAAACTGATCTCAAAAATAGTTGCAAAGTGTCTTGACATAAATGATTGAGTAGGGGTTTTGGGAGAAAGATTAAAAATACCAAATGCACTCATTTAAGACATGTAGAAAGTGGGTTTTGCAGATGAAACATAATACTATCAGAAACAATAAATCTTCTGAAAGATCTGAGAAAGGAAAATCTTGTGTACCTATCACAAAACACTATTTTTAGAAGCTGTCCTGGGACTCATTCACCCAGTGGCGAATGGGTCCTTGTTCACCTTTCCAAAATTGATTTCTGGGTCCTCTGCTCCTATGTTTGCACTTCCAGATTCTTCAAGTTTCACAATTGGGCAATCATAAATAAATTTGGGATTTGAGTTTCCATGAGATAGCAACAAAGGTGACAACAAATGCAACTTTGCAATTTTGCAACTTTTGAGATCTTCAAATTTTCTTCAACCTGCAAATCTGCAACACACAAAGAGGGGAAAATGTTTATTTTTGGTGAATTTGGGTTTGCCTTGGTCAAACCCCGTTTTGGCAATTAAACCTTGAAATGAAATAAAATAGCATGAAAGGGATGATGAATGAACAACTCAATGTCACAACTCACCAAATCCTTGGATTAACCTTCGAAGGACTAAAATCTTGATGTTGAGCTTGCATGAAATGGCTTCAATGGATGTGGATTTTGATGCTTGAATCTTGTTTTGAATCTTTGATTTGAATGCTTGGATTAGATCTTGAAACCTACATCACAATGTGAGCTCCAAAAACATGCATGATTGAACATAACTTTGACATGATGGATGGATCTTGAATGCTACAAAAAATGATGAAGAAATCTGCCCTTGAATTCTCTTTACAACGATATATGCTCTTGTGAAAGTTCTCTCAATTGTGCTCTTGAAATCTAATAATGATTCGATAAAATAACCTTGTCTTTATAGTCATTTATCCTTAATTTTTCAAAATTCAAATATCACAACTGACATTGAATTATAGATTTGAAATCATTAAAATAAAATCAAAAAAATATTTTAAATTTAGGTCCTAAAGTTTAGGGAGGGCCCATTCACCCACGGGTGAATGGTTCCTAGGTCCATAAACCTAGGACACACATTACTCAATATGGAGTGTTATGTTTAGGCATTAATGAACGTCGGGTTTCCCCTTTGAAAAATGTAATTAAATGGACTTGGAAATGAATTAGAGGGCCAATTAAGGCATAATTAAGCTCAATTAATTAAGGGAGCCCTAAATAAGTGTGAAAGTGTAAAGGGATACACTTTATAACACTAAATTAAGGCACAAGTAAGTCCAATTTATTAGGAGGGCCCAAACAAGCGATAAAATGTAAAGGATACATTTTTCTACACTACAGGTGCAAACATGCTCCAAAAGTCTAAGGTCTTATAAAAGAATGGGGGAATTCCACTTGACATTATCCTAGCCCCAATTTGCAAAAAAATTTATAAATTCACACATTAATAACTTTGACTTCCTTGTTCATGTTTGCATGATCTCAAGATCTTCAAATTTTGTCTTGAGTCAATCCTATATTGCTTGAGTTTAACCTTGAGCCACTATGAATTGACCCCCAATTTCAAAATTTAAATATTGAAATTAACATCTCACATTTTTTCCACTAGCCATTAAGAGCCAACTTGACACATATTTGTGTGATTACTCATTCTTCATTTGTATTTAAAGACATTCATCTAACTAATTAAACTTCTATCTAAATAACAAGGAACCTTTAATTGGTAAACTAAAAAGAACACATCTACATCAAAATTGACAAAAAAAAACAAAACAAAACATTAGATGGCCGTTTTTGTTTTCTTCGTTCCTAAAGTTGATCTTTAAGGTGTTAGAATTAGGAGAACATAGGCCTTTAACTTAGGATATTTATAAGTATACCATGTTTCTTTACAGACCATCTAACATCAAGAGTTAAAGCTAACTAGATTGCAAAATCTACTGTCTGCCACATCATATTTGAATCTCAGAGATCACATCTGTGATGTTAAGGATTGACCCTCGGCCACTTCAGATTGATCAAGAGAAGATTTTAAGTTTGTACAGAGTTCAATATAGAGAGCACACTAAAGAGCCTACTTATTTTACATTGATGAATGGGCTAAGTAAGGAACTTAGAATCCATTGAATGGCAATAATGCTTCTCACTATTCAATCTGAATGCGGCGTTATCCTGAATTCTGGTAAATAAAGCGTTCTATTGAATCTGAATGGGCTAAGTAAGGAACTTAGAATGAATTGAATGGCTGGATGAGATTCCTACATTGTTCGTACTTCTCGTTCCAACACTGCGTGGATCTTCACTCCCATGCGCGTGAGTTCCACTGCTGTTCGTACTTCTTGTTCCAAAACTGGGCGGACTCGTTTGCGCTGAATGGGTGGATTAGATTCCTCCATTGTTCCAACACTGTTCACAAATGGTGGCATCGCCTCTTCGCCAGGACGAGGCAATACCCTAATTGTATCAAGCAATTTGGATCATGAATCATTTCATACTCTCAATTATTTTGTAACCATAGTCTATGTGTGTGTTTGACCTTCCATGTGGAATTTTTTTATTAAAGCCGTATATTATTACCATGTATCTACAATATATTTCTTATTATATTCTTCTGTTATGTACTTTGTTTCATACAAAATGAATTGCTGTGGAGGTGTAAAGCTCAATGCCCACTGTGGTTAAACATGTAGAGGAACCATTTAGCATGGATGTAGTGATGATGATTTAATGAATCTTGATGAATGAAGTTTATAACATAAGATCTCTTAGGTCCTATTATTTTGTAGATCTGTTCTTTTTTATAATGTGCTTTAGAAAAGTGTCGCAAGCCTCAAATGATGAAAAATAGTTGCTATTCTATTGTAATTATTGAGAAAGGTACCACCACACATAAATCTTAATGAATCAATGTGCCTTATCCTTTATTCTTGTCTCAAATATTTTTCTATGTGAGAAAAATCTACAAAAACCTAGAGAATCCTACACTATAGCTATAAAAATTGAAAGTAACATAATATCTTCAAGAATACACATCAATAGGTTAGATGTAAATATCTCACAACTAGATAGGGCTACTCCATATAAAAAATTTTCAACAAAAGACAAGTTGGCGTTATAAGACCCCCATTGAAATAAACTTCTTTCATGTTAATATTGGCTACATCATTAGTTATTATGATGAACATAAGGATGAAAATGTTGATTTCATTCGATATTCTAGAAATAATAATAATTTTAATTATTTATCGACCATTTTTTGTTACACTTGTTCAAAATATGATTTAGGTCGAGGAGATTTTTTTTTTGGTCGGTAACACAAAATTCTATATTACTTGAAAATAAACATTACATCTCAATTTAGTTTTGGTACATCCTAAAAAAATTCTAATATAGAAAAGACAAACACCTTAACGTGTAGCTAAAACACTCCAAACCCCATAAACACTGTATCTATTAACATTACAAAAACCACCTCCTATGGCCTACGATCTTTCCCCATACCGTACTACCAGAACTGGGAAAACCCACCAACCCAAGACCCTAAATACATCAATTCACTAACATTAACATAAATTCTTACAAAAAAGGATCAAAAAAGATCACATAGGGTCTTTTCAGTCACGAGCACTACCCGAGCCCAATGGTCCTTCACCCAGCTCTTTCATTTGCTTCTTCTGGTACCTGCTCCACTTCTTCAACTGACATTTCCTCTGGCTCTTTGTTTTCACCACCTTTCCCTGTGCTTCGATTTTAGCTTTCTCAATGAACTCTTCAACCTCCATGAGCTCAATAAAGAGCTTGAGCGCCTTCCATCCCAATCTGGCTTCTTCCTAGCACCGATATTTGAAATTTCCTTTTGGCCATCAAATGAATGGCTTAATTCCTGAGCCCCCATAGAGTAACTCCATTTCTTCATCAATAATTCATTCAGAAATATCTAGGCTAACCCCTGGAATCACCCATTCAAAGATAGATTCCATGTCCACCAAAAAGTCCTTGTGAACAATTTTCTTCATCACTTTACACACCAATTCCACAGATTTTCCTAAGTCAAGACCCCATGCCGCAATCATGGAGTACACATCCAGGTTTTTTTTAAGTCTGTGTCTTAGAGCACCAAAATCCCTGCCTATAATCATTCTTACACACTGCACAAGTCTATCATCTTCAATGAGGAATAACCCCCTTCATCTCTTCGCCGATGCTTCACCAAAAAATGGACTCAAGTGTCTTCGTGATTGGAAAGTAAAATTGGCCTCCAATTTTCTCTTAAAGAACACCTCCTTTGCCACCAAAACAATGCTGTCAGACATTTTTTCCTCTTTGAAATGCGAGGAAAATCATCATTGCATTAGGTTATAAAAACAATATTTAACACCCACTTCAAATTAAATGCTCCCGGTATTGCGAGGCCACCGCTCGGCTTCTCCATCTCTCATTAGTCTTGTCAAAATTTCAGACCCTGGCTACCACCTTGTGAATTCAATGCCGCGTACTCCCCTATAATGTCCAAACACTCCGCCAACCTTAAATCTCTAAAGTCTTCAAATTTGAAGTCACCCACCTCGCTAAAAGATAGCGCCCATTTAGAAAGCACGTCCGCTTCAACATTACCACCATGTCTTATATGACTCACCAAAAAAAATTCAAGAGTGGCTAGTTCTTCTCTAATTTATTCAACCACAAATTGGAGGTGCCATGCATGAATAGATCTATTTATCACTACTTGAACTACTATCATCGAGTCGCCTTCTAAATGGACCTTTTTGGAACCTAATTTTTTTTCCACACTTAATTGCCAACAAGGCTGCTAGAGCTTATAATATTATTTGTTCCTTCTGACAATTTCTTTGCTCCTAGTGCTACCACGTCACCATTCCAGTCTCGAATGATAAATTCTGCCCCCGAAGGGACAAGATTTCCCTTTGAAGCCCCATCAAAGTTTATCTTCCACCATCCTTCTGATGGTCTTTCCCAACAAACAGTCCTACAAAACTTCTCAGTTGGATTTACCCAACCCAACCCCTTAATGGGTAGGTCGAGGAGATATTTTAGTTTCACCAAGTGGCATGAAATATCTAGGTTTTTATTAAAGATAAAATTGTAGTGCATGAACAACATCATTGAGTATGAGGCTCTAGTACATTGGAACTAAATATTTCTCACAAACATGGAATCATGCATGTCAAAGAATTCATGGGGATTGAATGACTTTTTTTTTGGCTAATTAAATCACTCCTAAGGGGCAACAACCTGTATTTCTTCAAAAAAGTGAGATTACATGAGTTTCTATCATCAAAATGCTTCCATATTGGCCTTCTATGACAAATGGCCGACACCATACCATCCTTTCCTACCCAGACTGACTGTATACTCATATTTTTCTTTATAAAATGACCTGGTTTGAGACACAGGCATTACCATCTACTTCGGGCCTGACTTCTATTTTCTATATACTAGACCCTGTTGCTATTCCTATTACAATTTAACTATAGCAAAGATGAGACTAGACCAAACTAGGCTTGTTCATTCTTCTTCATCATTTGAATCCATTTGCTTCATGTAGGAAATGTAGTTGGCGACTACTAGGCAATTCGCTCCGCAATTCCAGTGGGCCGGGCCTTTTTCCTTCTCCTCAGGGTCTCTGTGGTCGTTCTTGCGCCATTCCTCACTAGTGCTAAAATCCCAATCATCGTCATCCCTAGCCACAATCTCCTTTGTAAGACCTTCATCCTCCACATACGTCATTGCCCAGCCTCGTGGATGGTTGGTTACTAGTTTGGCCGCTCTGAGAATGAAGAAAATGCTCCACTCACGCTCATTCCACAACATCTGAAAACCCTCTAGGTCAAAGGTTCGAACCAGAGGGAATTTCATCACTTCCCTTCCACACATGTGCATCATGTAATAGTTTTGCAACATTGGAATTTGCTTGTTCTCCTCCACATTGTCCAGGGCTGCACCAATGTCACCCAACCACGCATGGATGAACACCATCTGCATCAACTTATTCCCCATTTCCTTAGAAATTCCCATGTGTAGGAGAATGACCAAGAAGATGGCTGGAATTTCTGCATTTGACCTGAATTTGTGGTAAGCCCTCAGGAATTTTGGGCCCAAAATTTTCTTGGTCGCCCAGAGGACCAGTGGGTGTGAAGAGGCCAACAATCCCTACAACCTTTTAGCCGACACTTCACCTCTGAAAGATTGTTGTTGCTTCGTTGTGTTTAGGAATAGTGGGGTCTCCATTTTGGAAGATTCCACCAACCATGACACCTCACTTTAAAATATTCTAGCTTAAGCCAATTCTACAATGTGCTATCATTCTCTAATTTTGGGATTGCACTATTTGCGTTTGAGAGAAAATTCACAAGCCCAGGCCTTTTAACATCGAAGGCCTTACTTCCTCATAACTAGCTTTTCGAGGATCGTGCCTTTTGGAGCATGTTTGCTTGCTACCACCCTATTGGTGGTATGCAAGCGAAATTAATACATGGTATTGTTATATTCGCCCATCCTTTCTTTTTCCTTGGGACTAGTTTGCTTAGCTTTCTCTTTTCCTTCTATTGATGATTCCTGTCTTGTCAAACCAATTCACCTAGATTTCATCCTTATTTCTATGTGTGTTTCTTTCACTTCCAGTTGGTGTGGATATTTTGATACTTTATCTTCAATTTTGACTTACTTCTGGCCTCTTCCTATGTGGCACTTTCTGATGCCCTTTTTACCAATTCATCTGCCTTGTCATTTCCTTCTTGGTATATGTGGCTAATTTGGAAGGAATTGGACCTATTCGCCGGTTGTTTGACACTCTACAATAGGTGATTGAGTTTCCAATTTGGAGTGATGCCCCTTTAGATGGCATTGACTATGATAAGTGAATCTCCTTCCAAGTGCACTTGTTTTACTCCCAAATACAAACTCATTTGCAAGCCCATGGCCATCACCCTAAACTCTGCTTCATTGTTCGAGCATATTCCTAGTGGCATGGATTTCTTTGCTAGGGTCTTGCCTTGAGCATCCCTAGCTATGCAATTGGCTCCACTTGGCCCTGGGTTCCTGCAGGTAGCTCCATCAAAATTTATTTTGGTCCACCCTGATTCCAATGCCTTCCAAGATGTTTTTGCTCTCTTTTTCTTTGTTGACTGTAGTGTGCCATTTCCATTCAGTAATGGAGGTTTTAGGCCAACATTTTTTTTTGTTAGACAAGCATCCCAGTTTGTGAATATTTTATGTTTGCATGCTTTGCACCGAGCATCTTAGTTGACCAGCTCTACTATAGCTCTTTCAATTTTATCCCAGATCCTATCTTTATTCATCTCTTTCCCTTGGAAAATCCTCCTGTTCTGTTCCTTCCATATTTCCCATATCACAATGGATGGGGTTATTTTCCATATACCCCCAAAAACTGATTTGTTGCTACCTTGTGGCCACATTTTGAACCAGGATGAGAGATTTGTTGGCATGGGACATTGCAGATTTAGCTTATCTCTCACTTTGTTCCAACAACTATTTGCATATGGACATGTCAAGAGGAGATGATTTGCCGACTCTTCATTTTCTTTGCACAATGAACATCTTCTCGAGCCTTGAACACCAAAGGTGGCCAACCTATCCTCTATGAGGATTATTTTCTGTAATGCCAACCAAGCAAAAACTCTTTCCTTGGGGAGGCATTTTTCCCCCATATCAACTTGCAAGGCTAGTCTTGTCGGGCCATGGCCATCTCTTTTATCTTGTATCCGAATTTCACTTTGTATGTTCCTGTAGACAACCCACACCATCTGATTGTATCCTTGTCATTGGTTGGGACAAAATACCTATCTTTTAGGAGTTTTGCTAAAGCTTCTTTCTGTGCTTGAGGTGCATTGAGGGTTTGAAGATCCTTCCAACTCCAGCTGAAGGATCCCTTATTGTCATTCCTCCTACCATAATTAGCAACCTTGTTCCCCCACAACCTTGTCATCTCTTCTTTGATTTCTTCCAATCTCAGAGTGTTGCTAATGGGGGGTTTTCCACACCATGAATCATTCCAAAAGGACACACTGTTTCCATATTTGATTTCAAAAGTTACATGGTTTGATATTATATCCCTACATTCCAAAATTAAATTCCATATTTTTGACCCTCTCGGAGGGTTAATTGTAGTGAGAATTCTCACTGGTTCATTTGAGTCTAGATACTTCCTTCTCACGATTCTGACCCACTTCTGCTAACGTTTTGTGTGAAGGTCCCAAACCAGTTTGCCCCCCATAGATTGATTCATTAGTGATAGCTGCTTGATCCCTACCCCACCTGCCTCCTTGGGTGCGCACACTTTGTCCCAGGCCAGAAGAGGGAATTTGTTTTGATCCCCTATTCTGCTCCAAAAGAACTTTCTAAAAATTTCAATCAGGGATTCTTCCACTACTTTGGGTATCTTTAAACATGACATTGAATACATCGTTATGGATAACAAAAATGATTTGACCATTTATAATCTTTCTATTGATGACAACCACTTGCCTTTCTAGGTTCCCAGTTTGTTCTTGCGGCTGTTAACCAGGTTCTCCCAATAGCACTTTTTGTTAATACTTGCAACCAGGGGAATCCCTAAGAAATGCCCTGGCAGTGTTGCCACTTTCAGATTTAGGATTTTGGCTAAGCCCTTTTGCAGGCTTGGTTGAGTATTGAGAAAAAAGACCTTTGACTTTCCCCAATTGATGCTTTTCCCAAATGAACTACAATAGTCATCTAAAAATGTTTTAATCACTCTTGCTTCCCTTCTACTACTGGCCTCTCCCATCAGAACTATGTCATCTACAAATTGTAGATTTGTTGTGGGTTCCATGGCATTGGCCACATGAACTCCTATCCATTTCCTTTCCTGTATTAGTCTTTGTATCCCTCTCCCCAACACCTCTACCATAATTATGAACAAGAATGGGGATAGGGGATCACCTTATCTTAACCCTCTTGTGGAGGGGAAGAAACCATGTGCAGACCCATTCACCAGTATCGAGAATTTAGCTGTGGAGATGGAACTTTTAACCCAATTGATCCAATTCTGTTCAAATCCAAATTTCCTCAACACCTCTAGGAGGAATTGTCTATCTACCATAGGCTTTGAGGAAGTCCAATTTCAACACCATGCAAGCATCTTTATTCTTCCTGGTTGAGTGAATGGTTTCATGAGAAATGATTATTCCTTCTACTATTGACCTTCCTAGGGAAAAGGCACTCTGCTCCTCTAATATGACCTCATTCAGAACTTCCTTGAGTCTGTTTGCTATTATTTTTGTGACCACTTTGTACACCGTATTGCATAGGGAAATTGGTCTAAAGTCACTCATTGTTTGTGGGTCTTTTTTCTTTGGAATTAAATCCATAAATGTGTGATTTATTGTCCCCAACATTGTCATTTTTCTTCTTGATTCCTCCATTGCCTCCCAAAGATATTTTCCAACTATATCCTAGAACTTTTGAAAGAAGCCTGCTAGGAAACCATCTGGGCTTGGGGTCTTGTCTAGAATCATCTGAAAGACTACTTCCCTAACTTCCTCCAAGGAAATATTTGATATAGATGCCTGTTCTGATCTTCTTTTATAATTGAGGGTATTGAGCTTAGCAAATTATCTCTTGCTTCCCTGTTTTCTTGGCTTTCTCTATTTAGAATCTCTTCAAAGAATTTGATCGCCTCCTTATTCACCTCCTCAATAGATTGTGCTACTTCTTCGTTGGATTTCTTGATTTCTGCAATTCTGTTCCTGCTTTGATTGGAAATTGTTGTTTTGTGGAAGTACTTGATGTTCCTATCTCCTTATTTTAGCCACGTTTCCCTTGATTTATGGTGCTAGTAGCCTTCTTCCCTCTTCAGAATTTTTGCTAGTTCTTCTTTCAAACTTTTCTCATTCTCAAAGTCCTCTGCATCCATTCCTTTCTCTATTATGTGTTTATTCATGGCTTTGATCTCTTTCTCTAGCCTTTCTTTCTCCTGGAAAATATTCTTGAAGTGTGCCTTGTTCCATTCTTTGAGCTTGTTCTTGAAATATGCTAGCTTTTTATTTATCTTGAATAGTTTATGATTTATCTCCAAACCTGATCTCATTCTACCAACTCTCAATTAGGTTTGGTAGGTGTTCATCTCTCAGCCACATATTTTCAAATTTGAAAGGGATTCCTTTAGGGGGGTCCTCCTGTCCAAATGTCAGTAAGACAAGAAAATGATCTAACCTTGTAAAGGGTAGGATTTTGGCTTCTTGAGAGGCTACTGCTTCTCCCTAGTCTCCCTAGAGCAAGAATATGTCCAATATTTCTACTATGTTGGTGAAATACTTCCTTTTGTTAGACCATGTAAATGTTCCATTTTTGGTCTGCACATCCTTTAGTAGATTTTTGTCTACAAATTCTTGGAAATCTCTCTAAATGTCTGTTGTTCTTCCCAGGCCTCAGGTTGTTTCTCCTCATTGTTTAGAATTGCATTGAAATCTCCTACTACTATTCCTTTCTCATATCTCCTTTTTTTCTAATTCACTTGATATTTTGTCCCATACTTGTCTTTTTGCCACTATGGCTATTGGCCCATATACATTGATGTTGAATATAAGCTTTGATGTTTCTTTAGATCTTTGAACTTTATCAACTTCCAATTGTCTTCTTCTTTCTCCATTTCCCCATCTACTGTTAGAGCCCATTCCATAGTACTCCCAGGCCACCAGACACTCCTACAACTTCCTTGAATTGGCTTTTCCACTATCTCCAATTGCTCAGTCTCCTCTCTCCTTCCTCCTTGCTCCATTTTGATTCTTGGATTAGCACTATGTCCACCTTTGATTGGTCAATTTGGCACTTGACCATGCACCATTTTTTAGGGGCATTGATGCCCTTGAAATTCCATGTTATGATCCTCATTATGCCCTGGGAAGAAGGCTATCCTTCCCAACAACTAGTTTTTTCTATCCAGAGGCATTGCCTGCAATTATCAGCTTGGCTTTATTTTTTTTCCTACCCCTTTTGGATTTCTTCTTTATGTTTGGCACATTTATCTTTTATTTTGATTGTTCAAGCTACCTCTCCTCAAGTAGCTCTCTGTCCTTTTCCTCCTCCTAGGGTTCACCTTCTCCATCTGAGAATTGATCACTCTCCTCTTCTTTAGACTACAAAAGGTCACCTTCTTCCTCCTGTAGATCCTCTTCATTGATTGCTTTAGTGTTTTGCATATCCTTTCCAAACTCATCTTCTGCTTCCTAGGGTTCCAATTCTACCCTTTCTACTTCCTTAGTCAATTCTAGAGTTGAGTGTTGATGTCCTTCTGGAGTTCTTGTGCATCATCTAGAAGAGCATTGAGTGCTTTTTCTACTCGAGGGTTTCCCAACCCCTGCTTTTCCTTTGTTGGAAAGGAAGGTTTGCCACAATCTTGAGAGACTCCTCCAAATATCTTTCTCTCGGGGTCAGTTCTCCCATCCTTGGTTGTATATTCTAAGGTTTGGGTTTCCTCTCCTTGAGATCTTCCATCCCATGATTCTTCTAGATCTTTTTCATTTGCATTGGTTTCCTTTCCCATGGATGAAGTGCCTTCCTGGAATGATTCTCTGAAGAGGCACTTTTTGGGTTCTAATCCTTGCCACACCTCTATCTCCTATTGCCAACTCCCATACTTTGCCAATATTTCTATGTTCTTGTAGATTACAACCCCCTCATCTATTTCTACTAGTATGCAGGCTTCAACACCATCTTTTCCATTTATGAAGTCCTCATCAACCCCTAAACAAACCCCAAGGGAATCACCCAATCTCACCATGGCTTCCACATTCCAAAATTCTAAGGGCAGATCCACTAGTTTGATCCAAGTAGGGATTTTATTTATTTTACAGTTCCAAGGATCAAAGCTTGATCTTCAATTTACATAGTGAAAACTATGACCATTCAAAAATAGTGGTTCCCCTTCTACAATTTCTAGCTTTAATTGTTGATCAATACATTCTATGAGAAAGAAAGAGTTTGGTAACTGGGAGATGCTTACTTGATCTTTGTACTTATTTCTCCATCACGCTTTGATCTCCTCACTAGGGAATCCTAGGCTAGTCCACTTGGAAAAAAGAGCTCTGTCCATTATCTTGGTCACTCTTGGTTTGATCATTTCTAAAGGCATTTGGTACAATTTATTTCCCCGTGGTCATAAACAGTCACCTTTGCTTGCTTTGCTTTGGAATTTCCTTCTGAACAACTCCCAATCTCTTTGATTCATTCTTATTCCAAATTCAAATTCTTTTCCCATTTGATAGTTCATTGTTCCTTTATTCATTGGCTTAGGGTTTCCCGATCCTTTGACTCTCTAGACTTTACTGGTGCATTTCTGAATGCCACTACCACTAACTCATGTGACTACAAAATATGACGAAAATGTCCAACGAAATATGTATAATTTGATGTATCGTCGAGTGCTTGTAAAATTTGATGTGTAATTTTCAATTTTTTTTAAGTTTACCCCCAAAGTTTGTCAAAATTTTGATGAACTTGGGTTTCGTTGAAATGTCCACTATCAGTTTCGTCAAAATTTTGACAAACATGAAAAATATAAAAAAATCAAATTGTGGTCGACATAAAGAAAAGTGAGTTCGCACTTGATTTATTGCGATAGTGTTTTGCTCTACTTGAGACAATTTGTGGAGAACTAAGGATGATTTTCTTGGGAAAAATCATAAAAAATTCAAGAAGATATCGTCAGGTTGAAGGTAGTCATTGTATTTTTGCAGAATTCAGTTGTGAAGTCAGATTTGTAGTTCCAGGTTTGAAAATCATATTTTAAAGCAACATCTCATCAGATTTCATTTTTAGATGTTTAGGGTTTTGATAATTTCATGTCTAAATTTTGTTGTGTGGAATCACCATAAGATCACAACCAAGGAACAAATTCTTGTGACTGTAATTATGTGATCCATAACTCTATTGGTCATGTGGCACAACTGTGCTATAACAAATACATGATGCATTCATGTGTGACCCTAGTTTAATGTGGCTATGTTGTGATAGAAATGGAGGCACTCATATAATGTATTTAATTTAGGTTGTATAATGTAGGTGTCAATCATCATTGGGTTGTCTCAAGTTTAATAGGTTAGGATGTAATTATAGCATGATCAAGGAGTGATTACCTCTTGCTGCAATAAAGAGCCTATAACTCTGGTTGATATGCAAAGTGGTTGTGTTATATCAATTATGTAGTGCATTCAAGCACAACCCATGTTTAATGGGCTATTCTAGAGAGTGATCAAGATTTTCTAAACCTTATGAATGTTACTTAAAAGTGTATAGCTTAAACTACAAACCAAGTTTGTTACATACTTGAATGCAATCTTGGGTTACCGCAAACTATAATAATGTGATCTGCTAATAACCAATATGGAAAGTATTAAAGAAAGACCCATGATATATAGGATACATTTCCCTAATCAGGTTTACATACCTTAATGATCAAACACAAGCTTCCCACACACTCTAGGATACAATCCAAGATCATACCACAACTTTGTTAAGACAACTAATTTTCTGACCCAAGATTTAAGGTTGTTTTTTAATATCAACAAAAGCATTGGTAAGAGCATGATTAGGGTACAAACCCTAGGATTCCGTAGAAACATAAAAAATAACTATAGTGGATTAGTGAGGTTGCAATACCAAAAAGATTGAGACATTGTAGGTAATAACAAAATCTTGTAATCTAAAGATTGTAGCCAATAACAAGCACACTATGTAGCTTAGTGACATTTGTAAATGCAATCTATGGTAAGAAGAATGACAGTCACTTGAGATGTGACAGTCAAAAAGAGGCTGAGCAATGACAAGATAATAAAGCTCAAAACCTTGCATAGTAAAGTGGAGATTTTAACAGTGAGTTTCCTTACCCCCTTGCTGACCTTAAGGGTTTTTCAAATACTTTTGGTAGTGTTAGACAAGGAAAATACAATCAGGGAATGACAGTCCAAATGAAGTAACAGTGGTAATCATAGGTTCAATGTTTCTTCTTAGCCATTAATGTATAATGGAGGTAGTGGATTGCATGTTTGAGCAGTGTTTTGAGACTTATCAAAGATGGAAGAATAGTGAATAATACCTTGTGGACTATGAAGTAGGGTCAATAAGGTTGAAGGATCTTAAGAAATACAATACCATGAAACAATGAGTCCCCTGTAGTAAGTAGGTAGTCTATAGGGCATAGTTTGATTTTATAGAAGGATGCTCATGAAAGGAATCTTCAAGTGATAGTGAGTGAGCTGTTTGAGATTGCAGCTGAGAGTGCAATACCCAGTATTAAAGGAAGTTAGCAAATCAATAAATGTGCAAGAAAATCAAATCATACACAACAAACAACTATGTTATCTTGCATAATGCGAGGTTTGAAGACAAAAATATCATTGTATCTTCATGATGAAAGTGTTGACCTTAATGGTCAATCATTGTAACCATGATTTTAAAACATGCTATTGTGCTTATGGAGGCAACATTTTAAGCAAGACAGTGAGTGATGGTTTGGAACAATGGCAGGTATGAAGGACTTGCTTAATATGCATACTATGCAATCTAGCTTAAGACACCATTCTTAGAAGAGATTGAAGGTGGATTATGGAACTCAAGGGTTACCATGAAAAGGATTAAAGCAAAGACTAAGATCTATTTAAACGCCATGGTCATGAAGATATTAAAGATGTCACATGCAAAACCCTAGTAGCTGGAGTAATGAATACAGTGCCAAAGAGGATAGTGTGTTGGGGCAGATTTAGGAGATCTGCACATTATCTAATTACAGGGAAATACATCATTTATTTATTTATTTAATTAAAAGAAATCATTCTAAACCCTATATAGGATACATTGATACTTCAAAAGCCTTTGAAGGAATTTGAGATTATGCAAATATATGTCAAATAAATACCTAGATTACAAATAGTAGCAGGAATAATGTAAGATTTGTTGAGCAGAGCAAGAATGAGATAAGCAGCAATGAATCCTATGCCCCCTTTCACACATATCTCCTCACCATTCTCTATCATTCTTTACCGAAACACTTCTCCATTTTGGCAGTCTATGCTTGAAAATAATATTTTGACGAAGGTTTTAGAGTATTTTTATTAAAATGAAAACTCCATTCTGGTGGGCTATGCCTAAAAATAAGATTTTGACAAAAGTTTTAGGGTATGTTTATTAAAGTTTTAGAGTATTTTGGTGGGCTATATTCTTGATTCCTTAAATGATTTATTCAAATTGATTGTGACTAAATAAATGACTAACTATTTAGTCATTTTTATTTGTGTGACTAAATAATTTTTAATCAACGACCAAACTAGTAATTTATTTACTCATTTATAGCTGAGTTGCAAAATATGAGCATAATTTAGTCATTTTTAGTTGTTATGACTAAAATTTTTAGTCACCTAGTCATTTATTTGCCAATTTCTACTAGTGTGTGCTTCCTTGTGCGATTAGGGCTCTTTCAATGTTGAGGGCCCTAGGGATAAGCTCATCATAAGAAGTGACACATTGCATCTTTAACTAAAAGAATATATCCATATTGACATTAGCAATGATGATTCTGACTTGTTGCTCCTTAGGAATGGGTCACTTGCTCTTACTAGCTCGCTACCTCAATCATTCTAGGAAGTTTGCAATGAAGTTCAATATTATGATTTTAGGAGTCTTAACAGTTGGAAATCATAGTAAAATTAGAATTTAACAAGTTTTGGAATTAGCATTTAAATTTTTTTTTTGGGGTCATTAACTTTAGACTATCTTCTCTTTTGCAGGGGTGGTTGCATGCCAAATTTTTTTGGTGTAAAATATCAGAATTATTAGATTTTGTTACCTATCGATGAATAAAAATTATTGGAGTGTGAGTTTGATATTTTTGAAGATCTAAATAGTCAAGCTTGGTAAAGAAAATCATGTCAGATAATATTAGTCCAAAACAAAATGAAGAGACACTTGATAGATTGTGGGCTAGATTGAAAAGAAAGGGTGATGGGAAATGTTATTGTCCTTGCAATAATTGCAAGGGCTTAAAGATGAGACAAATTTTAATCACAACAACTGAGAAACATTGTAGGTAGCATGGTCACATTGAAGGGGGGCATGATTATCATTCATTGGTAAGTTGTTCATTATACGTGTTTATATCGTTTTAACATTATATATATATATAATCACTTGATCATGATTATGGTTTATTTGTGTCTATCATTATTATAAAGGTGGGGCACCCTAGGGAAGATGATATAGATTATCATGGCCTAGAGAATGTGGTTTTGCAAGCGGACAAACATGGAGTTGTGAATATCGAAGATGAAGTTAATGATCCTATGGAAGAAGATGATCATGCACCAGAAAACATAGTTGAAGATGATGGTACGAATACATTGATCCATGACACATTTAGTGGTAGAGTTGATCATGATGATCAAGATGAATTTGATGATGTTCATGATTTACCTGTACTTGAGAAGGCATACGAGTCCCTTTATGAAGGCTCCCAAACAACTCTTCTCTCTACTGTATTGTTGCTATTGAACTTGAAGGTTATGAATGGTTTATCAAACATAACGATCTCACAGATGTTAAGGTATACCATATATGTCATCTTTTTTCATCTATTTTAATTGTTGTTAGTTCATCACTACTAAATAAAGGATGAAATATGTACCATTAATATTCTTTATATTAACAAATTATTTTTTGTTGTAGATTGATTGGTGAATTTTTGTTACCACCATCAAATATTTTACCTTGCTCATACTGAGATTTATCTGTCATTATGAAAGATATTGGAATGGAGTATCAAGCAATAGATGCATGTCCCAATGATCATATTATATATCATAAACAACAATAATTTGCAACAGAATGCCTAGAATGTCATATCAGTAGATATCGAATAGATCAACTAACAAAAAAGGTGACTCTCAAGGTTCTTCATTATATTCCCATTATTCCACTTATGCAACGATTATTTAGGTATGAAAGCTTAGCACAATTTATGGATTACCATGCATGAAATAGAAGTGGAGATGACATTCTTCGAATGCCTGTGAATGGTTCTGCATTTAGGGACATGGGGGAAAAATGGCCATACTTTAAAGAAGAACCTCGTAATTTGAGGCTTTCATTGGGAGCAGACGATGTCAATCCATTTGGAGAGCTGAGATCTATTTACTCAGTGTGGCCTATTTTTGTTATCAACAATAACATTCCTCCATGGATGCCAATAAAGAGGGAGTACATAATGTTGTCAATGATTGTTCTAGGTATTTGTTTACATCAATTTTCTTTAACGCAGTAGCATCTCATTTGTCTTATTTGTTGCATAATTACTTATATTTTTTTTATTCAATAGTCATGTACATTAATTTATATATATTGCGGTAAAATGGTTATAATAATTATGTAATGTTTATGTTCATTCAACTAGGTAAGTACCAAGTTAAAGATATAAATGTATATATTGAGCCTCTTATTGATGAGTTACTAAAGTTATGGAATTGCGTCACTATGTATGACGTCTCTAGACCAATAAGACAAAGACAATTTCAATTCCATGCAATGCTTGTATGGACAATTCACGATGCCCCAGGGCTAACACATTTTTGTGGTATGTTATAAAGTTCGACTGCACTTTAACAATACTTAATTTGATGAAGTAGATATCATGCATGTTTTTAAAATAATCTATTCATTATATATAATTATAAAAATTGACATATTTAATCCAATTATATATGATCTTACAGGTCTTCAAACAAAGGGAAAATTTGCATGTCCAATTTGTGGTCCCAAGATGAAATCTCGTCATTCAACAAGTTTAGGAAAGCAGGTGTTTGATGAGTATAGGCACTTCCTCTATAGAAATCATAAGTATCGAACTACTGAAAAACATATTTTCAATGGGAAAGAGGAGACTACATCAAAATCACGAAGAATGACACCTCGCCTATGGAAGTTGGAATATAATAGAATTAATCAAGGTTATACATATGATCAAATTGTTTATCTATCATATATGATATGTTTTGAATTTATATTTTTATATTGTGTTGTGTTTACTCATGTTGTAATTGACAATTATTATCATTGTTAATTTGTTTAACTTATATGCTTCATGAAGGTCGTCAAGGCATTAATGGCTAGCTTCCACAGGGACTAAAAAGTTATCCCAGACAATTTAGTAGTTTGCCCTACTATGAGCAGCTACAAATTGTGCATTTGTTTGATACAATGCATATCGGAAAGAATATAACATAAACGCTATAGAAAATATTGGATGGAAGGCATGACAAAGAAAAAATTGTCAAAATTTTTAGTGACATTCAGGAAGCCAATCATGCAATGAAAAATGTCATTCAATTAAATAGCGATGCAGAACAAATTAATATAAGTTCCCTTCCTTGGTTATTAATAGAGTAGCAAAGCAATGCTATAAAATAAGTCATATGAAAAAATTTGATTTAAACAATATAATAACAAAGAAAGGTGAATTTGGGTTAGGGATGAAAACGCATGATTGGCATACCTTCATTAAGGTAATTATTCTGGTATATTATATACACTTGTATAATGCATGTAATTTTTAGTTTATTGTGTTTACTACTTTTGGAAAAATAATGAAAAGATCATTTTATAATTGTTGTAGTACGTTCTACCTCTATCTCTCCCAGACAACTTTGACAACAATGTCAAGCAAGTTATATATGATCTTGGAAAATACATGAGGTAAATGGCGATATTTGTTCAATTAGATTTATATACATCTTATAATTTCTATTTGTTTTACTTGTTATATATAATATCTGTATATTTTATTTAAATCTCATTAATATTTGTGCCTTGAATCACTTGAATGGTTGTCATCTAAAGGAAATCCACATAAAGAAGATATAAATTATTGGAAGAAAAATTCCTCATCTAATGTGTAAGAAATGCAAAGTGTCTACCTTGACATTTTCAATACTGTAACACTACCTCATACCAAGTTGAGAGATTGAATTGTATGTGGACCTGTACACAAGGTCAATGTGGATGGTTGAGAGGCACGTGAAATTTTTGAAGGCTTTGGTTAGAAAAAGAGCACATCCTGAGGGTTCTATGGTGGAGGGATATATGGTATACCAGACCATGGTGTACATTAGTGAATATCTTCCTAAGTTTGCAGCAAAGATCAATGTAGATCACATTGGAATCCCAACTCCATTAAAATATTTGAAGAGGAGTACCTAATGGGGAAAGGTAGATTGAGGAAAGTGAGAGGTAATTATAAGATTGTCATGGAGATTAATTGGAATACAATTTACATATGGTTTTTATGTATATTGTACTTGTTTAATTTTTTAATCTTCGTATACATCAATTATAAATTAAGGTCGTATACTATGGTATTTAACTAATTATACATCATTTGTGATTTCAATTTTTTTTTTTTTTTGATACACAGGTGGTGGGAAGTGGATACGGTACATTTGTCGTCACCAACAATCTTGATTGGATGATGATATGGATTGAATGATTTCAACAATCTGGTCGCGCATTAACATGGGAAGGTGTGGCTTCATTGGTTAAAGAAGCTCATCGTAATGGAGATTCCAATATTACACAAAGGGAAATTGATTTGGCATATGGTTTAAGAGATAAACAGGTACATATAAATGTATTAATCACCCATATTATTCAATTATTTTCAATTATATTGATGTATATATATGTTAAGTTATTTTCTTTTGTATTGACCAAGAATAAATATGTTTATCAATGATGATATTGCAATAATTTTTACATATTTTACATATTGTAGGTGAAACACCACAAGGCTATGTGGTGCAATGGTTGTAAATTTTGAATCAAAATGTTGGATAACATGAAGAAAACTTGGGATTCTGGTATAACTGCAGTCTTTCAGGTGACTAATGTTTCATCTAGAAGCGACATACATCCAGAAGTCTCAGAAAAACGATACTATAGGATTTTGGATGATATACTTGAGTGTGACTTTAAGTCCTTCAGATTAATTTTGTTCGTCGTCCTATGGTATAGGCTACGATTGAATGATAATGATCCTGAGAGAGCTGTTATTGAACATGATAATGGATTTACCATGGTTAATACAAGGTTGATTGAGCAAGCTGGAAATGAGCCCTATGTTCTTCAAGCCAATGTGAGGCGGGTATTTTACTCGAGGTTCATTAAAAGCCAGGTTGGTCATTTGTTGTTAGACATGATCGGAGAGGCAGTGAGTATAATGTGGTGGAAGAAGAAGATATCAAAGAACTAAAAGATGATGTAGATGATGATCAGGATCAATACTTAGTTGATGATGTGCTTGACAAAGATGTTGAAGAGGAGGAACTAGATCATGATGATGTAGGAGTTAATGTTCATGAAGATGATATCTGTGTGGATGATGACATTATTGAAACTGATATCGATGATGATGATGATATGACCAAATCCTTACAATGTTGAATCTGGATCGGATGATACAGACAAAGAGTTGGATGAAGAAGATCCAATGACATTAAGAAATGTATAGTTATGGGATCGCATGTTATCTATTTGTTAATTTAATAAATTATATTTGACTTATGTGGTTACATAATTAATTCATGATGTTTTTAATTTTTATGCCATTACATGATTAATTTAATGATATACTTTTTAATGTTTGAAAGGTCAAAAAATTAAAACATTTCAATAGTGATGTTAACAACCTTGAAATTAGAGTGTTTTATGTTTCATGTGATCATAAAAGAGTCAGTTGTAGAGGTGGTTGTTCAGTGGTTGACGTATAAAGGAATTTAAAAGGCACAAAGGTATTAATTGGAATAGTTTGTTGATGGTTGAGATTTAAAATACAAGCTCTTGACGTTCAAAATCTATTTTCTTCAAAATTTCTATATTTTTTCTGTTATACCAGCACTGCTCGGTCACTTTGCAGCCATATTTGATGTGAAATTAATTCAGTCATGAAGATATATATTAGCTTTGGTGAATCTGATTTGAGGCTTAAAATGATTAAGCTTCATTTCTTTGCTATACTTTGATTACCCTTTTTGAGGTTTGTAGTCCAAACATGATATAAAGGGGCTATTACACTTTTTGTGATTATTGTAGCTTGTGTAAGAGGCCCCATGGATACTGTTGTAATTGTAGGATGCATGGATAGAGTGTAGGATGAGAAATAAAGAAGGTATAGCTGCTATCCTCAATAGTTTTGTGAAGAAAAGCATGTGAAATGAGAGGTACTTTCTGGCCCAATGCTTGTTTTCTCTTTCATTTTCTATAAGAAGGATTTCAAGGCCAGAAGTATGGGTTAGCAAGTTAGATATTTTTTGGTTGAGTCTAGGTAGAGTTGCAGAGCAAATTGTAAAGTTTGATGGTTTTGAGGAAAATGCAATTTAGGTTTTGAGTCTTTCTGTAGTAGGTTTTGAATTCACGGGGATTTGATGTTTTATGCTTGTAGAATATGATATTTTTATTTAAATTAAAATTAATATACAACCTAAGTGGACCAAATTCTTATTGATAACCATAAATCTTTGATATCTCTACCTTTTATATTCAACACATATGGACTAATAGTTGAACACAAAAAATCTATTTGTTATAAAATCAATACCTAATTATTTAAAATACAACTTATATTGAACAAAACTAGACCAATAGTTGAACACTAAATTTTTTTGAAAATCCTTCACATTTAATTGGAAAATACATGTTATTTATTGTGCTCACCTTTTATATTTGTGATAGGATAAACTATTAATATAAATTTATCCAATGCTTGTACATTGCTACCCCAATTGTTGTACACATAAGAACAATATTTTTTCACTATGATAACGATATTGCTTGAAGGACCTAAACCAACTGACGAGGACTTTAAAAAGCCTCCTACACTTTGGGCTCTGCAAGACCCGGGAGGGTGATCCCTTAATGTGTTTACAACCTCTGCACAAATATCATAAACAACATTAACACATAACATATAATCCCATTGAATAGCTCAACACAATAGGATAATATCGAATAAAATTGGCTGTTCACCGATAATATCAACTATGTGGAGCATGAGATAACTACAACACAATCCATAGTAAAATATAGTCATTAATTTGCAATTTGTAGCAAGCTCTAGGCAAAGAAAAAAAATTATTGAACTACACAAATAAGTACAACTTAGATCAGTGCCATATATCCATTGTAGGAGTCAAATTCATAAGCATCTAAAGGTTTTTGACAGATTTAATACATAACATATAAGATCCCTGAAAATATTGCATTACAATTTCATTAGTATGCATTCTCAGCCAACACTACTTATCAAATCCTTATACAAAACATATCCACCTATAATCCCATTCGAGCATTTTAATTAATTCCTTGAATTAAACCTAAAATAAGGATTATACACACCACAATAGTGAGATGAATGAAACAACCCTTAGTCATCTTATTCAAAATTCGGATATGCATGTACAGTGGAGAGACATGAGTTTGAATTTATCATGTCAACTCAAATGCTAGTACTATTATACAACAGTAAATCCCCATGAATTCAAAACCGATTACAAAATAACTCAGAACCTAATTGTATTTCTCTCTAAAACCATCAGACTTTACAATTTTCTCTGCAACTTCACCTAGACTCGACCAAAAATTATCTAACTTTCTAACCCGTACTTTTGGCCTTGAAATCCTTCTTATAGAAAATGAAGGAGCAAACAAGCATCGGGCCAAAAAGTACACATGTCACCAGCCAGTTGGCACACCTGGTGATATTCCAAAAATTCTTACAACAACCATCACCTTGGAGAATATTCTCGTTCAACATGTCAGCTGAGAAAATTCGATGCAACAACAAAAAACCACAAGAAACCCGTGTTGAGAATGCCATCAAAGTAAAACTAGAAACCATTGTAATCGCAACATCTGATTTACCACCTGTTAGTAGTCCATTCCTTTTACTCTTCCTCACTCAAATATTTAGTTACCCATTTTTGGTATTCTTCATTAGTCGGCTAGTCAAAATTAATCACCTCATTCACCTTGGTATTATAAGGTGTGTATTTTACTGCTACCTAATTTTCATCCCTTTCAAAAGCTTCCAAAAATGAGCAGGTACTAATGATTTTATCCATATAGCTCACCAACAAGTCATAATATGACTCATCACAAATTAATTTAATTTGTTCATTGATGACTTCACTTGCCTTATCCTACCACTAGTGGAGTGACCTTATTTTCCCCTACTCATCAATTATATATGGTAACAATGTGTTACCCCAATCATTAAAATTCTTCACCAATTCCCTGATCTTCCTACTCAAATCATCTGGTAGGGTCTAAAAACCTTGCAATGATTTAACCAACACTTGAGTAGGCTTTAATGATTGGGGCCTATTATTCGTATCAAACCTTGAAGCCTTATACATGATATCCAAATCACTGGCCCTAGGGATCCAATTTTCAATCAATGGTATCACTACTTCCTGATCCCTATCAATATTCTTTATTGCATTAAACAAAAAAATATATAAAGAATGTATAGATAGCAATTTACTATCAACATTTTCATTTAAATGCCTCAAGATAGTAGTAACAATCTCCTTTTGCTTTGAAAGAGATCCCTCCTCACTTACCTTCAATGATGTATGCAATTCATCAATTGTTTGCAAGAGTTGCTTCTTTGTAGGATCAATAGAGCACTCTGTTTCTTCATCAATTTGTTCTAAAGGAGGAGTGAGAAAGATTCTGACTGGGAGACCCTGGGGTGGAAACAATTGGAGAAGCAAGAGGCACTGACCCTATTGTGGAAGGTAATGTACTGGTCCCTAGAGCACTTGATGTCTCCCCAATCTGTTTATACCTAAACCTTTCCACCTTAGTTTGCAACTCAACATTCCTCTATTGCATCTTGTTGTATTCCTCAATCAAAAGGATATACTTCTCCATTAGGCTCTTCTTTTCAGCCTCCTCCCTTTCAGTAGTCTTTTGGACCAATTTGGCCACATTCATAGTCAAATTAGTGGGCTCAGTGGTTGAGGTCTTTGAAGCTCTCTTTATTATTAATCCTCCTCTGAAATTTGGATTAATATCCATAACATTTGGCTTTCTTCCTTGAGGGGCCAATGCCCAAATTGCCAAAGTTTCATATTCCTCACTGAAGGCAGAATCTTGCAATGCTACCTTGACTTCTTCAAAGTATTGCAAAGGATGCTTGAACTTTAAAATAGGATTAAATGATACAACATCTGCAATGTCCCATTCAGGTAGAATCAACACACCAACCTGACTCACTAGTCTTCTTTCCTCTTTAGGAGTGATGTTCTTAAATTCCTCCATTAACTCAGCTTTTACCTCCTCATCATTATCCTGGTCTGACCTGTCAGGCCTTAGTTCTCTTCTCTTCTTACATTTCTCTTGATATTCTTCAAATTTCATCCTCCATACTGATTGCAAGAATACAAGAGTTTTTACAAATGTATTGTCATCTAAAAACTCCTTACATGCTTCCATTCTTTCATCTTGTACACTTTTTCCTTTCATATCTAAATCAGATAGAACCAATTCATCTGGCCTAGGAGGGGAAGGAAGACCAACCTACATATCCTGATCAATACAAATAATTTCATCCATAAGATCCTCTTGTGGTTGATCAATTTTTTGTCTTTTAGGGCTTGGCCCGGATGGTGGTGATGAGGGATTATCTTTTGGTGATGATTCTAAATCAATGATTTTAATTTCCCTAGGCACTTTGAATTTTGGACCTGGTTGTGAAGGAAACTTCATTATTTGCTTTCCTTTTCTGTCCACTTCCTCTTCATCACTGCTATTATCTTTTTTCCTCTTGTAAATAGGCCACCTTTCTGTAGGTTGGTATGCTGGCCTTGTTTCAATTAGCCTGGCACCTTGTTCCTCTACACCCAGACTCAGTTCTAAATTTATCTTTTTTGTCCTCAATGTGCCCATAATTTCCTTGAAGTTCTGCATTAGAAAGTCAATCTTCTTATGGTATAGATTGAACTCCAACAATGGATCATACTTTGGATCCATCTTATGCACAATATCTAATAGCTTATCATAAGCTATCCATTTCTCCTTGTTCAACTCCTGCCTATTTAAATCAAATTTATTTATGATCAAATCCTCAAGAAATTTGAACTCATGCACAAATGTTGCAGCCTTTATTCTTTGCCTGAAAAGGGAAAAGAAACCCTCAAGATCATGCTATCACTTTGGACCACACCTCAAATGGTAATCATCAAAGAATTTCTCAAAATGTACCCAGCCTCCTTTTGAAAAGGCAAAATTAGACACCATTGTATAATTAGGGAAAAATGTTCCCTTACCTCTCCCTGTGAGGTTGTCCTCATGGATACAACCTATTTGCCACATAAATTCTGCAAACCCCACTCTTGGTGGCACATTTTATGGCAGTATATGGGGGGTTCCTTGAAAATCGTACTCTCAAAACAATGATGACCGGGTATGGGATAATGTCACCCCAGTTATGCCAAAATTTCAATTTTGGCTTCCTCCCTTTTGGCCTGAGGAAATCACGCAATTCCTCAGGGATCCTGGGTACATTCACCATCAGTCTAGCCCTCAATCTGGAATTAAAGAAATTATCAAATTGCACATAACTGGTGCTTTCCTTATTGTGAGATAAATCTACAACCCATAATTGCACTAGCAATATTTTTCCATCAACCGATTGCCTTAATTCCATCTTTTCAGAGAAAAATTTAACATTCTTGAACAAGAACATATGCATCAGCATAGAATACTAGAAGAATTAAGTGCTGGTATCATTTTTTTGCAACTTTGACAACCCTTCAT